>JASDQU010169962.1:21345-37517 GCA_032191745.1 Picea mariana | reverse complement strand
ATCCACATCACCATAGGTGTCTTTTATTTGTTGCGCTAGGGCATGATATGCAACCTTCCTTGGGTAAAAATTCTGAGGATCCAATCCTTGCATGCTCAATCTAGTGATCCGGTGGATCAACACCGGATCTACACTGATGCGCCAATCCAACCACATGTAACTGCCATGGAAGCACGACAGGAGGAGTTTAATGCATGGATTAACCTCCTGATGTCTACCAAAGTGTGGTATCTTCATCACATTAAGGATTGTTGATCTTGTGATGTCCATGGTCCATGGCTGGGGGATTATCTTTGACTTCTTCCCCATTTTCTTGGTCAAGTACTTGTGTGGTGCAAGCATGCCATAGTTCTTGCAGTATCCTAAGTTGAAGTCACTAATATTCAGCATCAGAATCTGTCCTAACTGTGGTCCAACTGCGCGTATCTTCTTTGGGAGGTACACAGTGATCGATGTATATTCTAAGTCCCTCGAAACACTGTCATGACTAACCGCGCTAGCTAGAGGCGGGATATAGTCGAGCAGGATCGATGGGATGAGCTTCGCATTTTCCAAGTCATCGTGATGCTTGCTTTGTTTCTCTGTTGCAGTTTGGGATGGCCCAGATCAACGTCCATTCGATGGGGATGCTTTCACTCCTCTCGTCGATGAGGCCTGTACTCTTGTGGAAAGGATCTTCTCAGCCATGAGTTCTATTAGGATCTCTTCGAAAGATTTCTCTACTGCGCTAAGGTCGCCCTACATACACGCTCGAGATCAAATATCTCAGGTAGGTGGACAATCGCTCACGGTAAGTAGAATGGGTGGCAAGGTCTCAATAAGAACTACACGAAAGAAATTCATTCTTTGTGGGCTCAGATAATCACAATTGGAAAAAGTGTCCCCGGTAAGACATTCGACAGGTTAAATAGCTAAAATTGTAATAGACTCCTACAACGGGTAGGAATGCCTCAATCAATACAATTCCATCTATTATGGCATGGTCCCAACAGTCGAATGGTGAACGTTCCGGAAATAACTGCATTTCTAGCCATTCTGGAGCGTCATTCTAACTACCAGGAGGCCTCCAACGATCACATTTCTTCACTGTGGCGAAGTGCCAGTCTGCGTTGTTCTTCTGTTCTGGTGAGGTTCAAGTTATGCAAACCTTCCTTCTGCTAAGTCCTCTCTATAACCTCTTGCAATTTTTCTAGCTTTTCTTTCTTCTTACTAAGCTTCCTTGCTTTCTTCCCTGTGATCTGTGTCTCCGGATTCTTCTTTCCATTCTTTTTTTTATCTACTCTTAGTATAGTAACTTCGCACTGTTGAGGATATTTCACAAGGTTTGCGGATAATACTTCTTTTCTTATTGTTTCTGAAGTAGGTGCTCTACTCTCCTGCGTGGATAGGTTCTTTAAGCCTTCTTGCGTTCTTTCAACTTCGACAGCCAGGTCTTTGGCCCTCAGTTTCTTTGACTTGTCCTCTTGTTCTTGTATTAGTTTTGCTATTTTCCTAGCCATAAAATCCCTTAATTCTTTCTTTTTCTATTCTATGGCTACCTCTTATTCTTTCCTTCGGATCTGATCTCTCTCGATCCAAGTCTTTCCTAACAAAAGTGAAAAAGGAGCACTATTCTCAACAAACTTAATGACCTCGAATTATTCTTTTGTCGATGCTCCATGAGTAACCATAGGTACATAAGAAAGTCTTCCACATAGGGTTATCATCTTTCCTTTAAACAATCATATTCCTCCCAATGAAGGAACCATAATAGGCTTTCCTAAGATTTCCCAAGTACTTTATGTCCTGATGTTCACTTGTGTTTCTGCATCCAATACATAGTCTATGTCGAATCTCCTATTCTTGTTTCTATGCACTCTTTCGCTTTTAATATATCTGATAAAATGATATCTCTGTGATCATTCAATGTTTCTTTCATCTACAATAATATAGTCTCATATTCTTTCTGGTTCTTTAGTATATCCTTAGTGTGTTGACCTTCTTCATGGTTTTCTTGTTTCATTTTCATCTTCTCAACTTTAGCAATCATTCTGGGGAAATCTAAAATTTCATATCCAGTAGCCTTACAACAAAGGAAAACAGGACTTTTACCAGGTCATTCCTTAGCAAGATGTCCTGGTCTTCTGCAACTATAACAAAGAATCAATCCTCTCTTTTTCTTAAATGATCCCCAACCTTTCCTGTACTGCGCACTGGGATCACAGTGATAGACCTGCAAAAAATTATTTCTAGGATCTTGCATCCACTTGTTAGTCCAACAATTCTTTCTATGCATAAGGATAACATATCTTTCACTATTTTTATCAGATCTATTCATATCATATCTTCTTTCTTCTGTCTGTTCCCTAGTTTTCATACTAGGAAAAAATCTATCAAGCATGCGTAGATCCATTATTTAGAAACAAAATTTCCACTTACCTTACCTTTATCAGAGCACAAAGATTTAAGATCTTACCTCTTTTCTTCATATCTGTCTTCTCTTCTTAATAGAGAGCTTCACAAGTCAAGTAGAGTACTGTGCACTAGAGCAATAGATCTACGCACATATATTTCTCTTTTCTTTAGTTCCCAACAATCACAGTTTCAGGTCTCGGCAGCATAACCATTTGTTGGCATAGGGGAAAACCTAGGATTCAACACTTCAACAAAGCACCAACAAAACCCTAACTACTGGCCCTTTCGGCAACACCTACGAAGAAAATAAAGTCTCACCCGAGGTAGAGGCAGGGGGGTTGCAGGACTCAAGTGTCTACAACCTAGTTGGGACACATATCTATGATCACAATACTTAACAGAGCACTTATCAGTTAATATTCATTAGTATTTAACGCTTTATTCACATTGCGGGTAAAACCCGAATTACAAAACAACGCAATATTCAATAAGATCTAATACATCCAAGCACTTAGCACATAGAAATAGATCAGATCTAGCATTCATTCATATCACTAAGAAATAAGCTACTCCATCAGATGTATCTACATACATAAATATTACAACACTAATCATAAATCACATCAATCACATAGAGAAATCACAACACATGATATACATGGTTCACCCCCAGCGTGGGGCTACATCCACCAACTCTTCATCTTCTTTATTGTCTTCTTTCAATCTTCTTACTTACATAGAGCCAAAAAACCAACTTCGCATAGGACAAGAGATCTATGTGCACCTCGCCATATCCTCCTTCCCCGATATTGGCATAGCACAGAGCCTTCTTACAATCACTTGCACTTAGCTCTGCAAGTTATCAACACACAATATGCACAAAGCATTCACAACTATTTGCACTTAGCTCACTGGCTTACAACTGAATCCTTATTAAATCACCTAGATACTTATTTATACATTACAAAAGGGGCCTAAACATGGTTAATACCCATGGGATGACATCCCATACCCGTTACATAAACCCTAAACCCAAAAATCCCGTAAAAAGGGGCGAGATCCCGCGATATCTGCTTCGCCTGGGCGCTCCGTCTTTGAACAGCCTGTCGAAGTCCCAAAAATGGTCAAACATGACCAAGGTTCTCCAAAACTTGGTCGAGGACCAAAATAATACCACATCTATCAGCAAAACAAGGTGTAACATAACCACCCAACATGATTTCTCCAACCGCTTCCCATTCCTAAACAAAAATGGGAAAGCATTTCAATGGAGTTTATCACAGGGATTCCTCTGGTTTAGAGGAAATATTGTATCTACGTGGTGGTTGACAAGATTACTAAATTCTCCCATTTCTTCACCATATCATCCAAATACTCTCCAGAACAAGTAGCATAATTGTTCTTCAAAGAGGTATTTTGGTTGCATGGACTTCCTAAGACAATTGTCAGTGATCGAGACAACATATTCATGGGGGGATTCTGGCAGTAGTTGTTCAGGCTCATAGGGACAAAATTAACACCTAGTACTAGTTAGCACCCTTAGACTAATGGTAAAACCGAAATTGTGAACAAATGGCTCAAGGGGTAATTGAGAAATTATGTATCAGGGAAACAAAAGGCATGGATCAAATGGCTTCACTTGGGTGAGCATTTATATAACAAGAGTTATCACATGTCGATCAGGATGACACCTTTCAAAGCTTTGTATGGTTATGATTCCACCACCTTTGTGGATCGAGCATTTGGGGACATCCGGGCACCCAAAGCCAAAGATTGGATTCAGGAGAGTTGGGACATATTGTGAACTCTCAAATATAACCTGCAAATGGCACATAATCAACATAATATGTATGCAAACAAGCATAGATTGGAGCAAAGTTTCGAGGTGGAAGACTCGGTATACCTCTTCTTGCAACCATATAGGCAATAATCCTTGAAAATGAAAGGGGCAGAGCAATTGAAGTCACAATTCTATGGTCCCTACAGGATTTCGAGGCGAGTTGGGGAGGTAGCTTATGAGTTAGATCTTTCAGAGGGGTGTAAGATACACAATGTCTTTCATGTTTCATGCCTCAAGAAGGTAGTGTGACAACATGTTGTCATTTCTACAGAGATTCTATCAAACAATTGGCTTAGTTTGATGGATAGTTGGTATGGATTGTTGGTTGTCATTGATGTCAACTATTGGAGAGTGATATTGTAGATTGATGTCAACCCTTGGAGAAAGTACGATAGTGAATTACAATAGAACAAAGGTTTGGGTAATGGACCCAAGTTTGTTTGATGTAAAGATGACTCATTATTGTCTTGTCATGGTTGATAATAAGTACAAATGGATGAACTCCAAAGTGGTCCCCTTATGATGAAATCCCTCATGGGAAGACACTTTGTGGATTGAGTTATCCTAGAAGTATGGTTAGAGAACCCATGCTTATTTGTGGAATAATGAGATGAAGATTAGTGAATTTTTTAGTGAAACTATCCTATATGGATAGTTCTTGTCATTTCATTTTCAGTGGTATGTGGAACGTCACATAACTTATCACGGTTAGAGAGTTATGGCCATGAGAAGTTGGAGAACCCAGGTTTGGGTAATGGACCCATGTTTGTTTGATGGATAACAATATGATTTTTGATATATTTTCAGGTAATACTATTCTATATGGATAGTACATGTCATTCCATTTCTGGTGGTATGTGAAATTTCACATAACTCCTCATGGTTTGAGAGTTATGGCCTTACGAAGTTGGAGGACCCTCATATATCATCTAGAAGCCCCAAAAGGTAAAAGTAGTCAAAGCAGTTTAAGAGATTTTAAAAGGTAAATAATAAAGTGAAGTGATGAGTGTAATATGATTCAAAGTGAGTACAAAATTAATTATTTCAATAATAAATTTAATGGAGAAATTAGAAGTGGGTTAACCCTATAAAACAAGGAAAGTGGGCAAAATGACCTAGAAGATGTTTTTAAGGAAGCTACTTGGAGAGTATAAATAAGAGGCAAGGCTCTCTCATTTTATATCAAACTTGAGAATATTGAATATCTATAGGTTTATGAGGTAACAAAATAATATATAAGTTGAATTTCTGAGGAAAGGTGAAGAAAATAAGGCCAAAATACAAGGAAGGATAAATTCCTTTGATGATGCTTTCTAAGGTATGTTATTTACAGGTCATCTCACCATTTTCGCAATAAATTTTATTCTAGAATGATTCAGACTATGAAATTGCTATGAAATTGAGGAAACATATCCAAGTATCAATGGTAAAAAATTCATCTTGTGGGTCATTGTATTTTTGGAGTTACACTCCGTGGAAAATAGGGTTTGTGGCTAGTCCCGAAGCTTGTCTAAAACAAGTGTTTTGGGTAAAAACATCATATATTTTTCATAACAGATCCAAATTGAGTAGGATTTTTTTTTTTGGTTAGAGTACAGTCTATAGTATTCTGCGTAACAGATTCATATCAATTCAATAAATATTCCATGCAAGGCTCTCTCTACAATATCTCTCTCTAGAATACGTCAGAATTCAACAAGGTATGCCATTTTTGGTATAACTATTTCTCTGAGAGGTTCCAAGTAGTGAAACATGGAGTAATTTCATTAAAAACACTGAAGAACAATGTGTATCAGTTTCATATCTTTATTCATTACAGGTACAATTGTTTTATTATTTCAAGTTAGGGTTGTTGACTAATCCAAAGCTAGTCATGTGAGACTAAACAAAAGTTTGATGAAAATGATAGTCTCTTGTTGTTAAAGTTAAAGAAGGTTTGCAGATATGTGATCATATACACCAGGTCTATTACAAAGTTACAAATCATATTTGGATGATGAAATTGATGAGGGATTTTGGTTAAGGTACATGTTGGGTACATGGTTGAGACAAGTAGTTGATGAGTTGGCACATACACGAGGTGTATAGTTGATGATGTTGGTACTAATGGATGAGTCATAGTTGATGAGTAGTTAATACATGATTGGTACATACTTGGTACATGGTTGGAGGCACTTTTTAGTAGTATTGTTGACACATGGTTTATGGATGATGTAGCATACTTTTATTATTAGAAGCACATATTGATCTTGGTGATGATTATGATTTGTTGTGTTATACTTGGTTGATGCACATCTTTGAGAGTTGTCTTGGTGATTGATATTGGTGAGTAGATCTGATTTGGTTGATAAAATTGATGAGACAGGTTGTTGTGATAGGTTGTTTGGACAAGTTGTTGTGACAGGTTATTTGTACAGGTTTGGTGCATGGTTGATGCACTTGTTCATGGTACAGGTTGAGGTATATGTTGGTGCATGGTTGATGCACTTGTTTATGGTACATGTTGATTATAGGTTGGTTAGTATAGGGTGGTGCATGGTTGATGCACTTTTTTATGGTACAGGTTGATTAAACGATGAGCTACAAGTTGATTACAGGATTAGGTACAAGTTGATGCATGGTTCAGGTTATTGGTACAGGTTGTTTGGTACAGGTTGATTGGTATAGGTTTACAATAGTCTATCTCACAGTGGTAGTGTGACATTGGTTCCATCATTCTACTTATACGTCAAGGGGGTTGGATGGGGCAAGGAAATGTGGTTGTATCCACCTTTTGGTTGTAGCTGGAGAACATAGGGGGTTGTAGCCAGATAATTGGGGAGTTGGAGCTTCCCTCAGGTTGTAGCATGAGAAACTAGGGGGTTGGAGACTCCTTCCAGTTGCAACTAGAAAACAAAGGAAGTTGGTGCTTCGAATGAATGTTATTCTTCAATACATATAAGAAAAATCATTCCGTGGTTTTCTCCCGCTTTGGGTTTCCACATAAAACACCGGTGTACTATGTATGTGTATGATTGTTCATTTGTTCATTTGTTCATAGCTTATTTACTCTGCAGTTATTGGATGATAATGCTACATTGATATAACACTTGGATTATGTGGTTAAAAAGGATATTATTACTCTATTACTGATTCACCCCCCCTCTCTGTAATCCAACAACTTCCACCATTGGATGAGGAGGGGCGGTTGATTCTAATTTTGGAGGAGGTGTTGGAGACTAGAGAGCGGAAATTAAGGAACGTGAGCATCAAAGAGTACCTGATCAAATGGAAAAATCTACCTATTGAGGATGCTACTTGGGAAGGAGAAAAGATATTGAAACATCTTGGATTACATTTTCTTGAGGACATGCAATCTCAGGTGGGGAAGACGTAATGTCCCCGTTGGCCTAGGAATCATAAGGAATGGTTCCACTAGCTTAAATTGGTTCTCATAGGATAGGTCGAAAAATTTACCTAGGGAACTCAACGTTTGCCTAAGAAATGACTTTATAAAGTGAAAAAGGGAAAATGGGGACATGGATCTTAGCCAAAATAAAATCACTTAAAAATTATAAAGTGTGAAAACATAAAGTGACTTTACAAGAAAATAAAAAAAACAAAGTGAGTGGGAAATAACTCAATGAAGAAATAAAATAGGGGAAAAGAGGAGGCGCCCCTCATTCCTTTCATTTGCTCATTTGAGAAAAATATTTTGGAGAGATATTGACAAGAGAGACTAGGGTTTTTGGAAAGCCTTCTTGTGTACTGGTTTTGGTGTTGCAACGATATACCCTTGATATTCTTATAGAGGTAATCACTTATATTTCCTCATTGCACTTTATTGACATCAAAGATCTTGCTCATATCATAGTCAGGATTCTATTTGGAATAACATTTCTGGAGTGAAGGTTGGTCTTTCATAGTAGGTGGAAATTATTGAAGGTACCATCCACATTCTTCTTGTTGGTCGCATCTCTTAACAGTGGGGAAATATCCATGAATATTGAACTGAAATACAAGGGTCGAATGACTTGAAGAAGGCCGAGTTTCCCTTAGGAAAAGTTGTGGGTTCTTGTTGCACTATATTATCTATGAGTTGGGTGCATATCCATGGGAGAGACATCATCATTCTCCCTTGGGGGATGATTTTTATTACCTCAGAAAGTCGTGTGCCTTTGCTGGGCAGAAATTCACGGTTCTGGAGGTTGATTTCATTGCCACTGGATTGCCATTTCATTGTTGGATGAACTGCTGATGCGGGGAAGTTGACTTATCTGTAGCAACTGATTTATTACCATATGGGTAGGTTTATTTCTGTGCTGAGTTTTCAGTGAACTGATTGTTGTTTATCAGTGGGTGTGTTGATGTTGTTTGAAGGCATGTTTTGCTGCAATTTGAGGAAAAGAAGATAACGTACAACCACCACAGTTCACTCCTTAAACCTATGACGTTGTTTCCCAATTCTTCATCTACAGGAATATATATCAACAGTGTTGTGATTGTTATCATTTGGGAAAGAGTCCCCTCACATATCTGGGTATATCTAATGTGTGGGGAGTTGTTACAAGTACACCCACAGTTCCAAATTTATAGATCATCCTTATATATTTGCATGGACAATCACCTCTAGGTTAGATATTGATTGTTGTGTTATGATTTAATTGAAATACTTATATATGATCAATTCTTGTTGTTGCAGTTCTATTATGGTGTGTTTTGGTATTTGAATAAATTTTATGATCAAGAAATCAATTGCTATATTTTCCAAGTCTCTTTCCTTATTGTTATTTGGGGAAGTTTGTCTTTGCCAAGAATATCTTAGATTTCATATACAATATTTTGTGGGTAAACTGTTTGACAAAATACCTCAGAGACAGAACTTAAACAAACTTGGAAATTTTGGGTGGAATTCTGAGAAATTCCAAAAAGGGAAGTTTACATTTATGATCCCGCTCTACACTGAATATTCCTTAGGGTACGACTCTTAGAATGATATTTTGATTACATTACGTATATCCATGTTCATAGGAGACTTAATCATCTAACATATACTCTAGCTAATCAAGTTTTAGATTGGCATGTTGCTCACATGTAAAAATAAAATCACACACATACACATGTAAATACGTTTGTAAAAAATGTTATCCATAAAGCAAGAAAGATGTGTATATATATGTTTAAAAAATAGTGTTATGAGTACAAAAGTGGGCATGAAAGCCTCAAAATTGATCGGTTTACATCATTGGGATTACGCCCTCAAAAAATAAGCATAGCACAAAAAGTTCCCTCGGCACATCAATGGTCCGACACTATCTAAGGTCAAGGCCTATTGGCCCTGCTATAATGAATGACGATGTTCGCAAGACACTAGAACAACTAGACCCAAGTTTGAGGTACCCCTACTACATGTGGCTGCATAGCTGGGGGAGATCCCCAATCTCGGCCATAGGAATGACATGAGTGAGCGTAGTCAGGTTTCACTCCACTCATCATAAGAATATGTCATCCTTTGCGGTTGGGGATCCTCTCGAAGATGCTGGTCCTCCTACCACTATTGGTCCTGCCTCTGGTCAAGAACGACGCCAAGTCCTAGAAAATTATGTCGGTTGAACATGCCCCAAATATGTACATAACAAATTCACAAGTCAATACTCTTCACACACATAAAAAAGATATATATGAAAGTTAAAAATTTAATAAACTTTAAAAATATATGTTACCTATATCGCCACACTCCTCGCCGAGAGGCACAGACATGTCTGGGTCTCTGATGAAGTGGATCCCTAGATATGAGTAATCGTCGATCACCAGGATTTGACATGTCCACCAGTCAAAAAATTTGTCATCGAAGGCCTCTATAGTTCTCCCTCCACCATGTCTAGGCAACAAAGCTACCTACCTATTCACTATTGGGAAGGAAGATACATGCCCCCGTACTGTCTCTCTAGGACTGAGACTGGGAACCCTCTCAAAGAAGAGGAGCATAGAATGGTACCAAACCTAAATTTCTTATTGGTACGTCACCGACACTATGTGAGTTGTCTCTTCATGCATACAAGCATGGTGGTACTCCAGTAAAAAATAGTTGCCTCCAAACACTGAATGACACAATGCATATGTGTGTGTGAGGCCTGATGGAGTGTCATAGATCCAATAATCCTCCTGATAAGAAGTAGGATCACTCGTAAAGAGAGGCCAGTGATCTTGTGGATCGGTGCTTCAGAACCTACTTTCTCAGTGCTAGCATCACAGTACATCCTGATGTAATCCTCAATGTTGAGCGACCTCGGAGGAAAAGTCCCCAAGTTGATTGGTTCCCCTCTTCTCGAGAGGCCAATCAAAAAGTGTAAATCCTCTGTAGTCAGGGTCAGTGATTGGACCTCCATCATAAATGCCTCTGCATCAAAATGCCAATAATCTATGAGAGCATTGAGCAACCTCGATTGTGCCCTTATAAATGGACATCGAAAGAACTTCCATAATCCACATTGTTTTAGTGTGGAGATGGACATAAGGTCCTCCTTGACCAAGATGTCAATCTCCTCATTCTCTCTCTCCCTCCAGTGAGCATACATCCTGTCACGTGACAAAAGTGGAGAGGATTTAATTCTTTCTTTTATTTTTTTCAATGCAAAGGAGGGTGTATGCAGGTTGTTTAATACAAAGTCGCATATATACGGGGATTGTTTATTATTCTTCCCAAGTACATACGCGAGCTGGCCTTGAGAAACCCACGTACACACATGGCTTCCCTTCTTACAAGAGTGCGCCCCTCCCAAACTCAAAATTAAACTACAAAGGAATAATTGAAATGAAAGAATATGTAATTTGTACTTACTTGGTCCAAATAGAAGGTTGTTTCGTCTACTGTAGCTCCTGGAATCCCCTCTTTTAACAAAGGGGTTTTTTGACCTTTTGGTTAATTTCCAATTTGCAATGGTAAAAATGAGTTGTCCACCTCTATTTGTAGACTTTTTTAGCTCCTTTTCCCCCTTTTTTGGTCCCCTTTGTCATTTTTCCTGGCTTGGTGGTTACTTGATTTCACTTCTGAATTTTCTATTGGTCGTTTCGATACTTTTCTCCTTTCGGTTTGGTAATTTTTGGGATTGGTTACATTTTTTACATTCTTTGGTAAATGTCATTTTTTTTCAAATTTTTCATATAAGTTAGGATTTCATTGCCATTTTCTACATCTCGTTCTCTTTTTCGCTTTACCATAGGATCGACCCCACCAAAGTGTGACACAAAAATTTCTATGTTGCTTTAGAAATGTCGTAATTAGGTGGTAGAGCCTACCTTTAGATGTATTCCCTAGGTAGATCCTTTACTGCATTTTTGGCATCCATGCTGTCATTTTTGACTATAGGCTTGGGAGCCCTTGTTAGTATTGTAATGATTACATATTGAAGCCTCATTCTTTTGTTTATCATCATTCTTGGCCTTACCCTCGGGATTCCCTAATGTGCATTCTTTGTTTTCTTTAAATCTCGCTTTAAAATTATAAAGAAACATCCAACAAGACTATATTTATTCTTTTCGATATCATCTGGATTACTTGAGAAAAGTATCCCCCTTGAGTCTTCTTTAAGCCCTTTTTAGACTCTCTGAAAATGAAAATATTGCCGAGCAATCTTGTTGCCCTTCATGCTCTCAAAACTCAAATTTGAAGGCACATATGTCTGCCGGTAGTTTACCCCTTTTTCAGTATGGATGGCTAATTTTACAAATAAAGGTATGCTCTAGGAACTTCGATTCTCTAGAAGAGTATTCTCAGGTGTAATTTTAACCCTTTTTTGGGCCTAAGGGACTAAATTTTTGAAAAAAGGAACATTCTCCTTGGTTTTGGTTTATCACCTTTTTTGGGCCTTGGAGATTACTTACGAAAAAGGAACCCCCTCCAGAGTCCATAGTTAAGCTCTTTTTAGACTCCCTAAAATTGAAAAGATCATCGAGTGACCCTGTTCCTTCACACTCGTTAAATTGGTCCAGAAGAACATATACTAGCATGAGTTTAACCCTTTTTCCAGCTAGTAGATTATAGTGGAAAAAGGTATGCCTCAGGAGATTCGTCTCGTCAGGAGATTTCTTCTCAGTTACTTTTATACTTTTTTGGGCTAAGGAGACTAAACTCAGAATAAGGTTGTGAGTCCATAGTTAATCTCTTTTATGATTCCTTAAAATTGAAAATATTGTCGAGTGATCTTGTCTTTTTCACACTCGTTAAAATGGTTTTGAAAAGACGTATTTTTAGTGCAATTTTAACCATTTTTCAAACCAATTAGACTAACTACGAAAAAGGTACTCCCTGGAGTCTTATTTAACATTTTTTCAGACTCTTTAAACATGAAAAAACTACCAAGCTTACTTTCTATGGGCTCGTGAAAATTTACATAGAAGGGCTCTTGTCGAGTCATGCTTAATCACATTTTGGGTCTCATCTTTGCGTCTTTGGCCTAATTCCGGCTCCATGTTGCTCTCAACAGAACCTTTGAAGCATTCCTTATACACAAGCCTTGCAACCATTTTTTCCTTTACGATCTGATGCCTTGACCCATGGAGGAATTTTCCCCAAGTGTCCTTATCTTGCACATGTCTCCTTTCCTTGAGCATTAGTATGTTCTATGTGCTTGGAACCAGTTTTCTTGCTCGCGACACTCATTCCTCCTTTGTAACATATCATTCTTTTATTCTTTTTCAAGATCTTTAAAAAAATTGAAAAAGACAAAAAAAATCAAATATTCCAAAAAGAGGGGACGATNCATATCATTCTTTTATTCTTTTTCAAGATCTTTAAAAATTGAAAAAGACAAAAAAAATCAAATATTCCAAAAAGAGGGGACGAGAAATATACATTATTTTTTTGGCAGAAAAGATAGTTGCTCTTGGACAAAGCACATCCTTATGTTTGTTCGTCAAGCATTGGGATCTAGTATGACCTTAGGAAGTTGTTCTCACTACATAGATATTTGTCCTCCTCCATTTGGTTACTCTTCCAAGCATATGGAGAGTTTGTGTTGCCTCCTGCATCACAAACTTATGTCAATGTCATGTTCCCTTAGTCTGATCATCTTTTGTGATTTTGTCCAAGGGAAGTTTTACCCAACCTGAGGTGTCCTTTCTACAGTTTGTCTCTTGACATTCATGAGTCGGCCATCCTGAGAGTCTAGTCAAGTCCAGATTCGAAATCAACAAATTATACACTCAGAGTAGTGAGTATTACACTCCCATTATACTCCTACTTGAGTTTTGAAGATCTTGAAATTGTTTCTCAATCTATGAAGACTTCATCTCCTGCCACAGGTATCACTAGCTTCTTGAAGATGCATACTGTACTTCTATATCTTCGACTGATTTTGAGATGTAGATCCATTATGTATTTCTTGCAACTACACTTTCTATGGTTATATGTCATGGATCTGTAGTGTGTTTGATTGGAAACCATGATTTAGTTCATCCAGAGCATGGGTATGCCCACCTCAGAGAGACAATTGTTGTTTTGTAGATGGAACCTCCCGAACTCTGGTCTAGAGTTCACTCGATTTTGTGCATTCTCATCGATTAAGATATCATATTGTATTTCAGACATCATTTTCTATTCTAACCTCATACATTAGTGGGAATATGTTATATCCCTAAAATTCCCTACTCATGTGTACATGGCATTGGCCTTCTTACTTGCATAATTTTCCAAATCACTGCTAAGGAACTCTATTTTAAAAACCAATTTTTAGAGCATGTACATGCCCTGATGCAATATTTCCCACATACATACGCTTGTTGCATGCTAGAAAACCCACGTACATATGCTCTTTGCACACTAAACAACCCGCGTATACATCCAAAAGTTGGAAAAATTAAAAAGTTGTAAGGGATTCGGTGGAATTTGCCGACTATTGGAGGTTTCCCAACCAATTCACCTACTATATCTTATCCCCCAACCAAATAACCATCATTTTGGCATATAAAATGAGGTATTGGGGTCTCATTCCACAACCAAGCATTATAACTGTGAAACTCTGCCTAGTTTCCCTTCCTTTCCTTGCCCAAGCATTTGCAACCTTTTTGAGCTATTTCCTCAACATTCCCTCTCCAACCCCTTTTCTTCCATAAAATCCATTCCCTTACCTTGATCTTTTTAGTAGATTGTGAGAAGAGGCTTATTGAAGGTGCACTTCGAGCATTGTTAAGAGGAACACAGACTAGGTTCACGGAGTGTCATTCTGCAAGGATTGTAAGCTTCAATATTTGATTAATGAATAAAATAATCTCCTTTCCCTGTCCCAAATGATGATGTTTTATGTATTTTCTTTGATTTATACATAACAATTTATATATAACCCTAATTTATGAATAGAAATAACATTCTTATAGCCTTGTTTTCCTAGTCTTGGATGTAGGTCATCTTTGGGAGGATACTTGCAGCCTTTGTAGCTACAGAGCTAGAGGAGATCATCACCAAATTTTGGATAAAAGGTACGGTTACTGATCTTATCTTCCACTTCTTTATGTTCATCTATTTTGGTATGTTTGGGATAGTGTATAAACTATATTTACTTTTAGGGAGTCATTTTCTTTGTCTATACTTTAAGCCCTGGTATAGTTATAGGGGGAGTTTCCCGCTAGAAGACACATAAATTTCTATGTTTCTTTAGAAGTGTCATAATTAGGTGGTAAAGAATCCCTCTACATGGATTCCATAGGTAGATCCTTTTCTGCATTTTGGCATCCATGTCATGAGTTTTTCCCATAGGCTTGAGAGTCCTTCTAGTCTCTCCATGACTGTGTGTTCAAGCCTCATTCTTCTTTTTCCTTTTCTGGCCTATACTTGAATGACTCCCAAAGAGAATGGTTTGTTGTCTTTCAAGCTCTCTTAAAACTTTGAAAGAAACATCTAACGAGAATTTGTTTATTCTTTTCGGTCTCATTCAGATTATTTAAGAAAAGAAGCCCCCCTGGAGTCTTGTTTAAGCCCTTTTCAGACTCTCTAAAATTGAAAAGATTATTGAGAAATCTTGTTGATATTACGCTCATCAAACTAAAATGTGAAGGAACAATTGTTTGGTGATAATTTACTCCTTTTTTGGTCCGTATGGATATTTTTACAAGAAAGGTACTCCCTAGGAGCTACGGTTTGCTAGGAGAGTATTCTCAGGTGTAAGTTTAACCCTTTTTTGGGCCTGAGGGACTAAATTGGCGAAAAAGGATCATTCTCCCTAGTTTTAATTCATCTCTTTTTTGGGCCTTGGAGATTATCTACAAAAAGTAAACCCCTTGTACTTCATAGTTAATCTCTTTTCAGAATCCTGAAATATGAAAAGATCATCGAGTGACCTTGTTCCTTTCACACTCGTTAATTGGTCCAGAAGGAATATCTATTTGGCATAATTTTAACCCTTTTTTTGGCCAATAGATTACCCAAGAAAAAGGTATACCTTGGGAGAAATGTCTCGCTGGGAGAGTTCTCCTAAGTTATGTTTTATACATTTTCGAGATCAATGGACTAGATTACGAAAAAGGCAGTGAGTCCCTAGTTAATCTCTTTTCTGACTCTTTAAAAATGAAAAGATAACCGAGTGATCTTGTCTCTGTCACACTCGTTAAAATGGTTTTGAATAGAAGTCATTTCGGTATAAGTTTAACCCTTTTTCGGACTGACTAGACTAATTACGAAAAATGAATACTCTGGCCCTCATGACCAGAAGAGTTCTCCTTGGTATAAATTTATTCTTTTTCAAGCCCTGGAAACTAACTTTAAAAAAAAAGATCAGTCTAGAGTCTTCTTTTTTTTTTCTTTTAGACTCTTTAAACATGAAAAACCACTGATCTTACCTTCTCTAGGTGATCCGGATTATTTTCGGCACGAAATGAGATTGGAGATATAATAAAGAAATGCACAGAGATATCGCAAATATTAAATAATATAACATAAATGTATCAGAGATGCAACCATAAACAC
>JASDQU010169961.1:22338-32772 GCA_032191745.1 Picea mariana | reverse complement strand
TCATAGAGGAGTATGATCTGGAGAATGTTTGTCACACATGGCACTCCCATGTGGACTTATAGAGGCTACTCCCTATAGAAACATTAGGGTCAACTCCCCATAGTGTGTGACGTCAATTTCAAATCCCTTGACATGTCCTCAGGTGCTCTCCACAAGGGACGTTGGGATATAAGCCTAAAACCACTTATCCCTTCTCAGATAAGTGTACCACTTATCCCTTCTTGATATTGATGTCATGTTTCTGGAGATCAAACCTTTTGCATGGGAATAAATTCAAACAGTGCTATCAAATATACTTTGTGGATTTTCCACTCACTATTTTCAAACCAAGGTGCACTTTACTTTATTTTCTAGTATCTATGCAATGGCTTTGACATCTGTCTCCGTGGCAAATCCATCATTCTCTATGAATTCCATTTCGAATGCTGATTGTAATCCTGGGACAATAGATTTGCCCCCTGTTAAAATTTTCTCAGTGGAAGATTCAAAGTTGTTTGGAACCAAAATCTCAACCTCAACCACTCGGTATATGCCTACGAGAACATCTCAGACGAAAAATGATAGTTATGGCCCATTCTTTATTAGATATAATAATGCACATTTGTTTTCCCCACGCATTGAATATTAATATTTGCACATGCTTCAAGTTTCCAATGGATTGGTGCCACCACCCTTCAACTTAACAGACTAGGATGCTCGAATGGTGAATTTGCCAAAATTCAAGGGAAAAATTGGCGGTACTCTACTTTTATCCTACAGATGATATCCCTAGTTGCACTAAGGAGGTAATATTCCCACTCCTCCACACTTTTCCAAATATCAGATTTCTTTTTAAGGTGCAATTTTATGTTTCCAATGTCTCCTGTGTAGTCTTTCGCTTTCAAAGACTCCTATGAGAAATTCAAAAAGGGTTTGCACAGAAGTAATTTGAATCAGTGGAGACATTCCTGAGTCTCATAAGGTAAATATTCTTTGATATCATAAGCACATAAGATATCCAATGTGTTTCCCATATTGTGACCGGTTAGGGTTATGCTCAACTCCTCTTCCTACACGTAAATACAAGTAGGACCTTTAGACTCTCATATTCTTGGGCTTTCTCGTGAGGGAGTCAAGCCTAGTCCTACTCTGATACCATGTTGATTTTTATATATGAGATAATATTGTATATTCGATATATTATTACAATGATGAGTGTTCCATATATAGAGAACATATGGTGACCATCCATGAAAGGATGTGTCCCTTGGATAATCAATAATTATTTATTATTATCATTTTACTTATTATATATATTATTTAATAATAAATAATTATATTATTAATTATTGATCTAAGATAATGTCTTCCCAATGTTGTCCAAACATCAACAATGCGCTAGGACATTTTGATGGGGTTATCTTGCCATCGGGGAACCATTTGATGATTATTTAGGTCCTTGATTATATGACATGACCTTTGATGAGGAGACATGACTTCCACCTTTCTTATGCCACTGGATGATGAGACATGACCTTTGGAGACCTCATACACCCTCTTGGAGCATAATGTCACCCACGCATGTGACCTAGTAGGACATATTTTGGTGTATTAACATGTTTATCTATTGTTTGAGGCTATTTGAGGGGTCAACTTAGACCTATCTCACTTGTATCATGGATTTATTATGATTTTGGGGTTAATTGTGGACCAAAGCACTAGGATTTCCTTATATAAAGAGTCTAGCACTTCATTTTTTCAAATATATTTCATGACTTGTGAGAGACATCACTACTTGTCTTCTTTTCTCTCTTTTTTTCCATGGAGTACTTGCGCGCACTTTTGGAAGGATAATCTTATGGATGCTTTCTCTTGTTTTGGTGGATGATATTTGAGCTAGGGTTTCCTCATGCATAGATACTTGGTTTAGTAAGTATTCTTCTTCAAGTTTAAGTGCTTGTTCATGGTATATTATGGTGGATTATTTATTAGATGGTTAATTGTTGCATGTCACCTTGTATGTTAGGTTCATTTTGCTAGAAACACTAGGAGGGATCATGATTGTTTATCCCCCTCTATGTTTCCTTTCATCTTAATTTGTTGAAGCATTTAATACCTAGTCTAGGGATTAAGAATGTTTATCCCCTTAGAATTTGTCTTTTCTAGTTCAATACCTAGGGTTTATAAGGGGATAAGCCTTAGGGTTTGACCTAGTTCACTTATATTTTCAAGCTAGATGTTATAGAAGAAGAGGGACTACAATAGGGTTTATAAGGGTATAAACTCTATGGTTTGTATTTTTTAGGTTTAATCCCATTCCTATGAGGTCATAGTCCTAGGGTTTCAAATCTTCTAGTATTCTTGGTTATCTAACTTCCAATTTAAGTTGTTGCTTGACTCCATTTTCCCAAAGAATTAAAACGACACTAGTATTTTTCTTACAAGTGATACAAAACCTTAATAAATACTCTCCCTCTCAAAATAAACTTGTTTGTTAGATACTTCATTGCATTTTTATGATCATACTACCTCAACACTTTGCATTCTAAGATATTTACTTCTTGTTGTTATAAACGTTTGCTACAACCATTAGGGCTTGAGCATATTTTTTATAACTAACATTGTTTCATGCTCTTGACTTCGTGAAACTATTGGTGGAATATTTGCAAGTGTTTCTATTGTTATTAGACATATTTCCATCCATTTATTTGATGATTTAGAGTTCATATATTATTATTGTTATATAATTATTATATGTTGAAGCATGATGAGATGTTGCACTGTAATTTGATTGGACACCCCTCAGAGATGCCATGCCTCCTCTCCACCCTAGACGATGGCCTTTTCACCTAGGACATTGAGCATGTTCATGATGATGTCATTGTTGGGTATGTGTTATATTATTTGCACGACTAGTGCTAGTGTCAGGAAACGTGTCACATTTTTTGCCTCATTTTTCACGCCTCCTCGATTTTTGTGTCCATTGTTGGGAGGTTTTTTAGCATATGGTTTTTGCTGATGGTTTTCTATTTCCGGTTAAGGGATTATGGTTTTTGACTAATCCAGGTCATTGGGTTAGGGCTTTGGATGTCAATGGCTCTTATATGGATATTGTATTGTAAACAATGTATCACAATGAATGAATATAGAATAGGTTCGTTTTCCCAGTTTGGGTTTCGAGGGGAAAAATCTCTGTATAATGTGTGTATTTTCCATTGTATCTTTTATGTTATTTTATTGAAAATATGTTTGCAGTAAAATATTGTACGTTTTGATGGGGTTAGCTTGCCATTGGGGCACCATTTGATGATGATTTGGGTCCTTGATGATATAACATGACATTTGATGAGGAGACATGACTTCCACCTTTCTTACACCAATGAATGATGAGACGTGGCCTTTGGAGGCCTCCTACACCTTCTTGAATCATAACGTCACCCACACGTGTGACCTTGGAGGAACTATTTTGGTGTATTAACATGTTTATCAATTGTTTGAGGCTATTTGAGGGGTAGGCTTAGAACTATCTCACTTGTATCATAGATTTGTTATTATTTTAGGGTTAATTGGGGACAAAAGAACTAGGCTTTCCTCATATAAAGAGGCTATCACTTCAAACATAACTCACCACTTGTGAGATACATCACTACTTGTGTTCTTTTCTCTCTTTTTTTCAATGGAGTACTTGTGCACACTTTTGGAAGGATAATCTTGTGGATGTTTTCTCTTGTTTTGGTGGATGATATTTGAGCTAGGGTTTCCTCATGCATAGAGACTTGGTTTAGTAAGTTTTCTTGTTCAAGTTTAAGTTTTTGTTCATGGTATATTATGGTGGATGCTCTATTATATGGTTAATTGTTGCATCTCAACTTGTATGTTACGTTCATTTTGCTAAAAACACTAGGAGGGATCATGATTGTTTATCCCCCTTTGTATTTCAATTCATCTTAATTTGTTGAAGAATTTAAGACCTAGTCTAGTGGTTAATGTTTTTTATCCCTACAGGGTTTGTCTTTTATAGTTCAAGACAAAGGGTTTATAAGGGAATAGACCTTAGGGTTTGACCTATTTCACTTAGATTTTCAAGCTATATGATATAGAAGAAGAAGGACGCCACTAGGTTTTATGAGGGTATAAACTATAGGGTTTGTCTTGTTGAGGTTTAATCCTAGGCCTATGAGGGCATAGTCCTAGGGTTTCAAATCTCCTAGTCTTCTTGGCTATCTAACTTCCATTTTAAGGTGTTGCTTGACTCCATTTTCCCAAATAATAAAAATGACACTTGTCTTTTGCTTACTAGTGATGCAAAACCTTAATAGATACTCTCCCTCTCAAAAGCAACTTGTTTGTTAGATACTTCATTTCATTTTCATGCTCATACTATCTCAACGCTTTGCATTCTAATCTATTTACTTGTTGTTATAAAATTTTGCTACAACCATTATGATCAGAATTTATGCAGGAACGCAAAAGAATACACAAATAACCATGAATACAAAGATGCATCAGAAATAACATTTCATTTCATTAATATCAAACAACTGAAATTTGTTTACAGACGGAATGGAAATAAACTAGCTAGGGTGCTGGTAGCTTATCTCTGAGAAGAGATGTGGCGAATACAAGCCTCTAAACTCTGGGTTACAATGAGGCTCGAAGGCCTATATATTATTGAGAAACAATGGAAAACCTAAACATCCAAAAACCTAACCCTAGGAGATGAAATGCTAGAATATGGGCCCCATCAGGGTAAATTGGTACATCAATTTCTTGGGGTCATAACTTTGGCATACTATCTTTGTTTGATGCACATGATACATCGTTAGAAATATCTATCTGAGGAATACACTACTAATAGTGAATATCAAGTCTGGAATGGAATCATATCCACCTAATGTTTGATGCCCAAAAAACATCGTTCAGGGCCTCAAAACGGCTTCGGAAGTTTAGGACCCGAAAAACTGCCAAAAATAGTAAATTGTGATACAATTAAGGAAACTGAAAAAAATGAAAGAAACAATGGTGGGGGTCCAAGTGGAATAGGTGGGTGGCCACCAATATCCACCTGGATCATTCCTTCCCCATTGCGTTGAGTTCCTCCATTAGATGAGGAAACTTTTGTTGAACTTGGTCCCTGGTGAGCCACTTGCCCTGGTGAAGGAGTTGGCTTTCTTTGACAACTCGATATAGTTGGATCCTCTGCTGGTGGATGTTCTTGATCTATGTCTCCATAATCCGATTAGTTTTGGCTTGTTCCATGCATTTTGGATTTAACTCTGTTGGTGTGAGTTGTTCTTCCATGTCGGATGTGTCCAGTAGAGGTGGAAAGTAGGGTAGAAGGCAGTCCACATTGAACACTGGGTGTAGACCAAGGAATGGTGGAATACTGAGCTTGAAGGCATTGTCCCCTACAGCCTTCATGATGGTGTATGGCCCATATCGGAGCGGGTGAATCTTGTGGTGGGGTCTAGCGAGGTGCTCCTTCTGCAAATGTAGCCACACTTTGTCGCCCACCTAGAACTTGTGTTGCACCTGATGATGATCATACCGCTGCTTGTACTTAGCATTGGCTATGTCCAATATGTCATGAACCTGTTGGTGAATTTTCCGAATGCGCTCAATGAAGTTGTTCGCCCTGGTAGCTTTAGACTGGACATGAGTTGAATCAGCCTGAGTATTTGCAAAGGGAATGGTTACGCCAATGGTACATAGTGGCTGGAATCCCAAGCCCACCTAAAAGGGGCTATGGTCAGTTGAACTGTGGAGGGCTTGGTTATAGCTATGTTGTACATAGGGGAGGCACTCATCCCATGTGCGTGGATGATTTGAGTTGTACATGCACAAAATGTGTACGATCATCCTCTTGACGACCTCTGTCTGGCCATTAGTTTGGGGATGGAACGCGGTGGACTTGGTGAGTTTGGTGACTAGCATTGACCAGAGGCTGGACCAAAATGTACTGAAGAACCTGTTGTCTCGATCTGAGATGATAGACTGTGGGATCCTAGAGTGTACCCGCACTCATTCAAATAAGAGTTTAGTAGTGGATTCTGTTGTGATATTCTTCTTGCAGGCCGCCATAATGGCCATCTTTGAGAATCTGTCGACGACCATGAAAACACAATCATTGCCATGCTTATTATAAGGAAGGCCCGACATGTAATCCATGGAGATGGATTCCAAAGGTCGACTAGGGGTAGGCAGCGGAGTATAGAGGCATTTCTTCTTGATAGTAAGTTTGGCAATGGCGCAAGCAATGTAGGATCTGATGTACTTCCTGACATCTTGTCGAAGGTTTGGCCAATAGAAATACTTCTACAGTACTGCCATTATTTTCTTGACCCCAAAATTCCTAGCGATCCAACTGTAGTGCACTTCCCAAATCATATTGGCAGGCTCGGTTGAAGCAACACAAAGGTGTCTGAGGTGACATAGTAGGGCATCCTAGAGGTGAAAATTTGGAACTTGGTTACCCTCCAAGAGCGTCTTGTATGTGTGGCCGAATTATGGAGCTCTTGTAGAGAAGCAGCCAATTAGAAGTCTCGTGCCCACAAGATTTGATCACAGTGGTTATCGCCATGATCGGTGGTCGTCTGAGGTAGACTGGAACATTATTCATGTTTCCCTTCTTGTACTTGATGTTCAAATGAAACTGTTGCAGATATGTGGACCACTTCTGATGGCGATCATTTTACAACTTCCCTTGTGTCTGTATGAACTGCAGGGGTCAGTGGTCTGTGTGGATAATCGTTTCCTTCCCCAAAATGTAATGCTTCTATTGTCGGAAATATTTCACAGTGGAATACATTTCTTTGTCATAAGTGGAATAATTTTGGGCTGTGTCGCATTGTGATATGCCACCAGATGCCTCTGTTGAGTAAGAAATGCCCCAATAGCATAGTCAGAGGCATCTGTCTCGTTCTCAAATGGTTGTTGCAAGTCTGGTAATGTGAGCATTGGGGCACAACAGAGGTGATGTTTCAATTCTATGAACGCCTTCTGTTAATATTCTGACCAAAAGAATTTTTCTTTCGCTCCTCCCTTGGTGACTTGACTGAAGGTCCAAGTGATATGAGAGAATATCAACACGAACCTGCGGTAGAAATTAGTAAGACTCGGAAATATATGAAGCTCTGTTAGAGTGGTTGGGGCTGGCCAATCCTGGATTACTTGGATCTTGGTTGGATCCACATGCACCCCACACTCTCAATAATGTATCCCATATAATTAACCTGGGTCATGCCAAAAGTGTGCTTCTCCAAATTGGCACACAACTTGTGTTTCCGCAGTGTTTGGAGGACTTGTCGGATGTGGTGGAGGTGCTCTTCCCAAGTCTGGATGAAGATCAGGATGTCATCCAAGTACACTACTACAAATGATTTTATGAATGGACGCAATATGTCGTCCATCAGCCTCATGAAGGTTGCAGGAGCATTTTTCAACCCGAAAGGCATGACCAACTATTCGAAAAGGCCATCCTTGGCTTTGAAGGTAGTCTTCCACACATCGGGCGGTTCTATTGGTACCTAGTGATACCTGTACTTCAAGTTGATATTACTAAAATATTTTTCCCCTTTGAGTTGGTCCAGAAGGTCATCAATCTATGGGATTGGGTACCTATTCCAGAAAGTGATCTTGTTCAACGCCCGATAGTCAATACAGAGTCTCCAAGTCCCATCCTTCTTCTACACCAACATGATCAGGCTCCCACAGGGAGATGAACTTGGTTGGATGTGACCTTTCTATAGCAGCTCTTGGATATTCCTCTTGATTTAATCGTTCTCCAGAACATAGCACCGATAGATAGGTCCATTGGGCAGCGACGCACCTGGGTTCAGATCGATGGGGTGCTTAACCTGACAGTGCAGAGGCACCCCTGTGGGTGAGGTGAAGATGTCCCGGTACTCCTCCATGAGCTTGTCCATTTTTTGTTGTCGTGCAGAGGAGCCCTGTCTGGAGGTCTTGCCCACAGTATTCTTCTTGTCCTGAGGGAGGATCATCAGGAAAACAAATTTCCCAATTTTGGAAATGAGCTTACTGCATTGTTTGCAGTAACCAAAGATATAGCGACAAACAGTGGTACCTCTGGTATCCTGTACAACTTATTTCCCAAGGTAACAATAACAGTGCAAGGTCGGGACTCATACACAACATGTTGCTTCCACAAGTATGGCTGTCCTAATAATACATCACAAACATCAAGAGGAGAAAGGTCACATAATACCTCATTGGTGAAGGGCTTCATGTTGTAGGGAAGGTGACACTGTTGGTTGACGCGGAGATCCCGTCCTTGGTGAAGCCACAAAATGGTGTATGGTTATGGGTGTGTTGTGGTCAGCAAGCCCAACCGCTTCATGACCTCCACTGAAATGAGGTTCTTTTGGCTCCCACCGTCGACAATGAACTGTAGCGGGGAACCCTTTACCCACATCTAGGAGTGGAAGAGACGATCCTCCTACTCTGGATCTTCTGGTTCTTGCTTTTGGATCTTCGTAGTTGCAACGATGGCATTGGGCTCTACATTGATAATCTTATTCCCTCTGTCATTCCCCTTCTCAGGTCTTGATTCAATGTCGAAGCATGCATCTGATTCAGAAGCCCTCATCTGACCACTAGTGACTGTTTGGCCCGACACTCACTTGTGTTGTGACTGGATCTCTTATGGAACTCACACCACTTTCCCGTGTCCCTCTTTGGCTTCATGGTGTTTTTCTTTGCTTGCATCTTTGGCAGGTTGTCTTGAGCCTCCATGCCTTGGATTTGTCCTTTGTTCTGCAGTTTGGGGGCACCTTTCGCTTGCTTTTGATTTGCAGATCCAAAGTCTCGCTTCTTCTATTTGAATTTATGTTCAATCTTGGTAGCATACTGATATGTTGTACTAAGAGAGGAAATGTCGAGGAACTCCATTTACTCCTGAATGTATCTATGCAGAAAAATACGGTACTTCAGCACCAAATGTTTCTCTGAATATTTGATACCCAACTTTGTGCACAAGGTATGCAACAGATTCATCATCTCATGCACATCTTGATCCCTTCGCTGCTGCAGCGTATTCCATTATATGTACTTGTCCTCATATCTCCCCATGGGATAATATTGTTCCTTGATGGCACCTCGGAAAGAATTCCAAGTGGGTACGATTGAGAACAGAAAGGGTTCCTCCTTGTCCTTTTTCTCATAGTAGGTTTCCCACTAGTCCTTGACATGGGGGGCGGAAAAGTCATGAACCAAGAAATATCCTTCTAATAGATTCAACCATCTATCTATGGCGGCTGCATATATTTGTCCATAAAATATGGGAATGTCAAAGTTTACTTGTACCTTAAAAGGGTTGCGCCTCCAGAGTGGTTGTTGGATGAAGATGCGCCGCCAGTGGGAAATCGTTGAAGGATCTAGGTGAAGTTATCCATCATCACATTCCTTGGTTTTTTAAGGGCCTCCTCAAGAAATATTTTGATAGGATCTCTTGCTCATTCAAAGAAGAGTTTAGCAGTGGCTTCTACTGTGATATTCTTCTTGCAGGCCGCCATAATGGCCATCTTCGAGAATCTGTTGACAACCAAGAAAACGCAGTCGTTTCCATGCTTAGTAGAAGGAAGGCCTGACATGTAATCCATGGAGATGGATTCCCAAGGTCGACTAGGGGTAGGAAACGAAGTATAGAGTCCTTGCTTCTTGATGGTCGATTTGGGAATGGCGCAGGTAGTGCAGAATCTGATGTACTTACCGAAATCTTGTCAAAGGTTTGGCCAATAGAAATACTTTTGCAGTAATGCCACTATTTTCTCGACCCCAAAATTCCCAGCGACCCGACTGTAGTGTGTTTCCCAAATAATCTTGGCATGATCTCTTTAACGAACACAAAGGTGTCCTAGGTGACATAGTAGGGAATCCTGGAGGTGAAAATTTGGAACTCGGTTACCCTCCAAGAGCGTCTTGTATGTGTGGTGGAATTCTGGATCACTCTTGTAGAGAAGCAATCAATCAGAAGTCTCGTTCCCACAAGAGTTGATAACAGTGGTTATCGCCACGATCGGTGGTCGGCTGAGGTAGTCTACAACATTATTGGTGTTTCCCTTCTTGTACTTGATGTTCAAATGAAATTTTTGCAGATATGTGGACCACTTCTAATGGCGATCGTTCTGCAACTTCCCTTGTTCCTGTATGAACTACAGGGGTCAGTGGTCTGCGTGGATAATCATTTCCTTCTCCAAAATGTAATGCTTCCATTTTTGGAGAGCCTCCACAATGGAATACATTTATTTTTCATAAGTGGGATACTTTCAGACTATGTCGGATAGTGTCTCACTATGATATGCCATTGGATTCCTTTTTTGAGTAAGAACCGCCCCAATAGCATAGTCAGAGGAATCTGTCTTGATCTCAAATGGTTGTTGCAAGTCTGGTAATGTGAGCACTGGGGCACATTAGAGGCGATGTTTCAATTCTACGAAT
>JASDQU010169960.1:10440-21245 GCA_032191745.1 Picea mariana | reverse complement strand
CCTTTGTATTTTCCAGATCCCTTTTTGAGTTTTCTTGGAAACTTTTTTTTCCTCTACATCTTATTCACAGTTGGAACAATTGCTTGATTTGTGCTCTTTTTTCTTCATCTTCTTTGAGGCTCTAAAATCTACTTCCCTTTTTTATGGTTTTTCCTTTTCAGTCATCATTTCATATGCAGTGACGATCCCATGAAATTCATCCATTGTTAATTGATCAATATCCTTCATTTCCTCAATGGCAGAAACTTTGGCATAACATATTAAGGGGACTAACCTCAACACCTTTTGCACAATCATTGGTTTTGCAACTGTTTCACCAAGTGTTCTGATGGTGTTGACAATTTCATCCACATGGAGGATATATGCTGCAACATTTTCTTCACCTTTCATCTTCCGACTCTCGAACTATCTTCTATGAGTTTGGAGCTTAGCCTTCTTGACCTTATCATCGCCTTCATAAATGTTTTGAAGTTTGTAACAAACTTATTTCATTTATTTGCAATGCATTACTTTGAAAAAATCTGATTTTGCAGTACGTACAAGATGGAACTCATGGCCTTTACATCATTTTCACTAGCCTTTTTCTCGGTCGTATCTATTGGTGGAGTTTTTGGGGTTGTGTAACCAATCACGACTAACTTCCAAATATCAAAACCAAGGGCCATTAGGTATATTCACATCCCTATACTCCATAAGGCATATTTTTTCTGTCAAACAACAGAGCCTTGTTTGTAGAGAAATCTTCCTGACCGACCATGTGTGCTCCTGAGATCTACCTTCCAGTGGTTAGACTGTTTCTGAAGGAACCTGCTCTGATACCAATTGTTGAACACACACTTATGCTGAGAGGGTGGGGGTGAATAAATATAATTCTATATTTTTATTTTTAACATTCATAAACCATAATGAAGCAATCACATAAATACAACAACTAGACAACACAATATTTAACATGGAAACCCTTTCGAGCTAAAACCACAAAAACATTTTTTTATTAATTTGTAGGAACCAACCTACAGTTACAAATGTTTGTATGAACCAACCTACTAGAGACACCAATCCTTGTTGTTTTTTGTAGGAACCAACCTACAGGAGACATCAATCCCCTCTATTGTTTATAGGCACCGAGCTACAAAAGACATTGATCTCCTCTATTGTTTGTAGGCACCAACCTACAAGAGACGCCAACCCCTCTACTATTTGTAGGAACTGAGCTACATGAGACACCAATCCCCTCTGTTGTCTGTATGTTCCGACCTACAGGAGACACCAATCCCCTCTATTTTTTATAATGTAGGCACCAACCTACTTACAAGTTATTCATTTTGATTTCCTTCACTAGTCTACTTGTTACTTCTGTTTTCACCATATCTAATCCGCACTCACTCCTTCTTCTTTTTCCAGATCAGCTCAGTACTCACTCCTTCTTCTTTTTCTAGATCAACTCAATGCTTGATCCTTATGCTTTCTCTCTACCTTCACCATATATTATTTCTTCTACTTTTTCCTTAGATATTCCTTTACTAGTTTTGCTTGCTACAACGCCAATTTTATTTGTTAGAACCCCAGATCTTATCTTTGCTAACATTTAATCATCGCTCCTTGAATGATATTCAATAATCACTCCTCAAATGGTATGCATAAGAATATTACATTGTCACCCAAACATACATTTTTTATCATAACCCTCTTCTCCATTTATACTTTACCATAAGCTTTACATGAAAAGGCATGTTCATTTGAAAAGACATGACTTTTATTAAATAATAATTAATTTTCCCCCTTTTTTATTTTTAATTCACTTTTTAACATACCATGGGTTTTAAATCCATGTGAAAATACCATGTGCACTTCCACTTTAACCTTTTTAAATCCATTTTCATGTTTACTCCAATTTCACTTTTACCTTCTTCTTTTTTAATCCATTTTCATGTTTACTCCAATTTTACATAAACTCCACTTCCTCTTAATTTTTCCACTTTTGTATTTATTAAAGTTACATTTATATTTGAACACTTACTTACCTTTGACATCAATGACAATAATTTATTCAACTAAACCAAAGACTCAAAAGGAGGAAAATAAGAAAGGGACTGAAACAGGGAAAGACTTATCTAAGAGGCAAAGAACTGACAAAGACCCAGGGAAAGAACAAAAGGTAAAAGAATAAGTAGTGATGAGAGAAAACCAAGGTTCAAGATCAGATTCAGAGGAAGAGTCAGATCCAGATGTAACCCAGGATATGGATCTTGAGGAAATTATAGTGAATATGCCAGCTCTTCGGGAGGCCCATGGAGAATAGAAGGTGGATAACCTCTCGATTTCTCAACTCTGCAAGTTGTAGAGGGACATATTAAAGGGAAAATCCATGGGTATTACTCAAGGAAGAACATCAACATCTACAGGAAATATGGGAATAAAAACCAAGCCTCTCAAGTCCTAGAAGAACCCTGGAGAGGAAAAAAATAAAGGGAGGAAACCTCATAAGAATAAAATAGAAGAAACCAGGGCCCTAATGGTTGAATCAATACAAGTAGTTTACCTTCCATATCACTACTTCCCATCCCATCCAAAATGTTAAATATGAATATCACATCCTAGAATATTAGAGGTTTGAAGGCCCTGTCAAAACAAAGAATGTTAAGAAAATGAATCACCCAGGAAGAGGCCGACATAGTGATGATACAAGAAACCAAAAGTGATGTCGAAACAATGAAAATAATTGCTCATAAAATATGGCCAGGATGTGAAGAAAAAATGATCGAAGTTGAAGGGCCATTAGGAGGTATAGCCACCCTCTAGGATCCAAATTACATAGATATGGAGGATCATGTGGCCAGGCATAGAATACTCACCCTAAAATTCAAGGTCAAAGGCACAGAGGAAATGGGGTATGTTTCAAATGCATATGGTCCCCAGTCCCACAATCTCAAGATGATATTTATGGATGAAATAAACTTTTTATCCATCACTGTGCAACATCAAATATGGGTAGTAGAGGGGGCGGGACTTCAACATGATTAAGTCCCCCATAGAAAAGAATGGGGGTATCTGAAGACTTGAATCTGAGAGCATGGAATTTGGAGAACTCATAGATCACCTCATATTAATAGATGTCCCATACAGGAATGGTATGTTCACCTGGAACAATAAAAGGGGAAAGGATCATAGGATAGTGGTCCGCCTAGACCATTTTTCGATCTATGAAACCTGCTTCTAGTCTAATCAAAACCTATCAGTAGATATCATCCTATACTTTGGTTGGGACCACTATCCCATAGTCCTAGAATGGAAACAGGTCTTGAAGCAGGGCCCAAAACCATTTTTGTTTGAGAAATTTTGGCTAGAGCATCCAAAATTCCTTCCAAAACTGGTTGTCTGGTGGAAAGGTCTGAAAGAGATTTATGGCACTAAGATGTTCCAGTTTCAACAGATTCTCAAGTGTGTTCTTGAATGTATTAGGAAATGGAACAAGGAGATATTCGACAATATTTTTGAAGAAAAAATAAACTTAGAACAGGAGATGGAAGAGATCCAAAAGAAAGGGATCTAGGGGATATGCTTAGAAACAGGGAGGAAGAAATAAAAATAGATCAATATAAGAAATAGCTATAGGAGGAAGAATTATGGAAGTATAAATATCAAGTCCATTGGCTCAAATAAGGGGATAAGAATTGTAAATTCTTCCACAACTTTACGCTCCAAAGAAGAAGTCATAGTTGAATAGCCTTCATCAAAACATGGGAAGGAAGCATCAAAGAGAAACAAGAGGAAATTGAGGAAGAAATAACAAATTATTATTGGCATCTCCTCTCTGAACCGGATGAAAAAAGAGAAGAAGCTATCACCAAAATTATCAAATCCATCCCCAAGTTGGTTTCCCCTAAACAGAACCAAAGTTTTATGAGACCAACATCCTTAGAAGAAGTAGAGAGTATTGTGAAGAATATAGCCCCTAGAAAAGCCCCAGACTCTGATGGATTCACTATCAATTTTTTCTAAGTTGACTGGTAAATTCTTGGAAGGGATATATGGGAAGTGGTGGAGGAATCTTGCAGCTCCAGGTCCATTCCTCTAGGATTTCAATGCTACCTTCATCACTCTGATCCCAAAGATCAAAGGAGATAACTTTGCAAATAAGTTTTGACCTATCTCCCTATGAAATGTCATATATAAAATTGTTTCTAAATTAATTTCTTCTAGGCACAATCCTATCCTCCCTAACATCATATCGCAGGAGCAGGGGGGATTTGTAGAATGTAGAAAAATCCTGGATGGGATTTTGGTAGCTCATGAAGCAATCCATTCCCTCAAGGTTTCTAAAAAATTTAGGATGGTTATGAAATTGGATATGTCCAAATCCTATGATAGAATGAACTAGAACTTCTTAAGACACGTGTTTCTAGATTTCATCTTTAGGCTAGACAAGGTAGAATGGATCTTGAACCTTGTCTCCTCATCCTTCTATTCCATTATCGTGAATGGGTCTCCTTCCAAAACCTTCAACCCATCAAGACAGCTTTGTCAGGGGGACCCCTTGTCTCCTTTCCTATATATCATTCTAGTTGAAGGTGTTAGTCACAGCCTCTCCCTAGCCAAGAGAACATGAGATATTAAAGAGATCAATATACATTCTATGTAGGAGGCCCTGTCCCACCTCTAATTCGTGGATGAAACCTTATTATTGGTTTTACCAACGGTGAAATAAGATATGCATTCAAAATAATTTTGGATCTCTTTAATCAGGCCTCGGGGACCATCATCAATCAGGAAAAATCCCATATATTCTTCTTTAACACCCTCCTTCTATTCCAAAGAAACCTTTCTCTTCTTATGGGCTTCCAACCTTCCACTCTTTCGGATAAATACTTGCGAGGGAGGGACTCCTTCCCAACACCCTCCATAACCCCTTGTGGAAGGAAATAATTGCAAAATAGGAAGCGAAACTCAATAGTTGGACCCACCGCTTTATTTCCCTCCTTGGCAAGATCCTCCTAATCAAGTTGGTCCTTTTGGCCCTCCCCCTGTACCTCTTTTTTCTCCGACCATCCCCCTCAAAATTCCTTAGGAAGATTCAATCAATGCAATGGAAATTTATATGGGGGAGCGCATCAAAGGAAAAAAAAAGGTCACTTTTGGCCTAGGAAAACCTCTGAAAACCTAAGGACAAAGTAGGCATTGGTCGCAAGGATCCTCAAGTGATTAGTCGAGCCTTGGCAGTGAAACTCTGGTGGAGATGGGTAAAATCCAAAAATTGCCTCTCAGAGAAGATATGGAAAAATAAATATGCTTCCTAGATTCCTCTAGAGGACCTGATTCAAGAAGATGGGGATAGGCCTAGCTCCATGATCTGGAATAATGTCTGGCATAATCGTACTTTGGTTCAACGACAGTGTTTTTGGGAAGTGCATAATGGGAACTCTTCCCTCTTTTGGGAAGATTCCTAGGACCAGCTACCATCCTTTGGAAATCTGGAGCAGCTAGAGGACCTTAGACAGACTATGGAACAAACAGGGTGGTTGAATGTGCACCAGTATTGGAAATGCAATCAAGAAAGGAAAAACCCCTTTGTACAACTTTGGAAACCTTTGTAGGATTGGTCAGTTCGGTGGACAGAGCATACAAGAATCTTGATGAATATGGTTCTGCTAGAATGGAAACTAGAAATTAGGGAAGGAGAATATATTATAAGGTGGGGCAGAATAGGGGACAACAACTTCCGAGTGAAATAATATTACATAGTTGTGATGGGCATAAGGGAAGACCAATGTCGGCCTATATGGGGTAAAGTTTGGAATTCGACCATCTGGCCCAAAATTTCCTCGTTCTTCTGGTTGATGGTCAATAAGAAGATTTTAACCTGGGATTGCCTCCTCCGCAAAGGTTTTTTGGGGCCCTTAAAGTGTGCTCTATGCTCAAAAGCAGGGGAAACCATGGACCACTTGTTGGGCTCCTACAAGTTCATGACCCAACTTTGAGATAGAGGAGCGGTATTCAGAATAACAGACCCTATTATAAATAAAAACTATATAAAATTGTAGCTGTAATCTCTTTATCAACCCTATTATAAATAAAGCTTGGGAAACCTTCCTAGGATTCCTCCTCTGGAATGTCTGGAATGAAAGTAACGGAAGAATATTTAAAGAAAAATCCCTTACCATTTCACAATTATGGGAAATCATCAACACCAATGTGAAGGAGTCCATCGCAACCGCTTCTTGGTCACCCCAACACTTAAAACTAGAAGGGAATGAGGTCCATATCTTCAAAATTTGGAATTTTTAAGCTTGTGTGAAGTTGAGGCAGTTAGGGATGAAGTCTCCTCAAGCACACATGAGAGAGTAGTGGATCTCCCTTCATGAAGTGCTCATCAAATTGAATTTTCATGGAACCTCTAAGGAAAACCTGGGCACTACATGGGCAGGAGGGGTCTTCCAAGATCATAAGGGTGAAGTGATTATGGTGTATGCTTCCAATTTTTGAAACACAACCAACAACGTGACAGAATTGGTCAGCCTTCTTTGAGGATTAGTGATTGCATAGAAATATGGGTTTCAGGTGTTGGAGGTGGAAGGTGACTCCCAGGTCCTTCTCTCATCTCTGAGGAAATTTTTGAATGGGGTTACGCCTGACCAAGTTTCAAGTCATTAGAGACTAAGTCATGGTTTAGCAGAGATAGGTTGTATTACGAAGTCTTTGTCAATCATCATCCCTGACATGGTATGGAGGAAAGCTTATTCTATGGCAGATTGCATGGCGAACATCGATGTCATGATGCATGGTCATCACCAACTTTCATGGCAGAGGGATCCACTACCAGAGGTGGTGCGAGACTAGCTGGATTGGTGTCAACAAGTGGACTCGACAGGTGGGATGCGTTGGAAACCTGAAGGGATGACGACATATTGAGTAAGTAATATGATATATGTGGTCTGTAGGGAGGACATATGGTTCAATTTTCTCATGCAAGAAGGAGGTGAAGTTACATCACATATCGAATGACATGAAAGGTCATAGATAGAGGGGTAGTGAAGGAAATCAACTTATGGAAACCATTATGCTCAAGCATGGGAGGAGTAGTTATCCCCCCAGGAATGGTATGTTGCAATCATTCTTGAGTCAGGAGAAGGACCTATTTTGAGCCTGGGTAAGCTATGGCGATGAAGGACTAGGCTAACTAGATTACAAATTTGTGGGATCATCATGGAGAGATCATCTAACTGCATGGGGAGAGATTATATCCACAATGAGGACCATCTCAGTCACATTTATGAGGAGTAAATAGTCATTAAAAGAGGCAGAAGGTTTATTGACATCAGAGTCTCACTCTTTCTGTTGTGCATTGCCTCGCAACGTCCAATTCATCTCTAAGGTGCGAGGCACAGAGAGAGAATTGAAACGAGGATGGCTCGACACTAGAAGAATAAGACTAAAGGTAGTTTCAGTGGTTGGCATGATAAAGAATCATTTTCATCAAGAGGTTGTGTCTACTCCACGCGGGCGGAAAAAGACATCGTTGTTGTAGAGGCTCGGTACTAGAAATTTTGTTCGGAAGAGGAAATTTGGACCATCAAAGATCTGGAAAACTCAGTCAAAGAGAGGTGTAAGGATACCGAGGACACAAAGATCATGTTGGGGTACATGTTCAACTACATACTTAGTGCCATACTCATTTTTCCATTTTTCCTACTATTTAGGAGGACTTCTATTTATAGAAGGTCTATTTTTAGTCGATGGATTCCTATATGTAATACCATGGGAAAATACCACGGGTTTCCAAAACCATGCGCTCATAAACCACCATTAGGAAAATTCCTTTTTTTTTTTTTTTAAGTAAAAAAGGGTGTTTCCTGCTATATTATATTAACAAAAAGATACAGCGATTCTTTAGTCACCAAGTGTGTCGCCATTTTACTGGAAACCAGCACAACTTGGGGCTCATATGTTCCTTCTGGATAAAAAAACAAAAGATTGTTTCTCCATCTATTCTGCCCGAAGGAAACTAGGATAGATGTCCATGCATCGACTTAAGACTGTTTAAGGCATTACAGAGAGCTTTGTTATAAGCCTGGACTTGACTCTGAATAACAAGAGTTAAAGCAAAAGGGAGCCCCAACATGGCTAGAAGTGAAATAGAAAACCAGATTGAAATTGACTAGATCAAATACCCGGTGGCCTATCGTCCCCATCCTCCTGCCGCACTGCTCTAGCCTGGATGACAAATGGCTGGGCGCACGTTGGGAATTTTTTATTTGTCGAGGCATTGGAGTATGCTTCCAGAAGCATATCCAATTGTTGTCCCATTAAGAGGTCTCTATGCTCCTGGTCTACCATTTGTCCTCGTAGTTCAAACACTAGATCCAAGTGTGCCACATGGATGAAGGGTGGCAGGGAACCAGTATGTCCATGCACGGTTTGGTTCGGAGTTGGCGCTGAGGTTTCATCACCCTCGCCCTGAGTGACCTTTGTTTCCCTTATAGTTGCCTCACCTGGAATAACCGCCTCTGTGTCTGCGCTGCCCACACCCTTGTACATGGTTGCTATGTTTGTATGGTGCACCATTACCATGTAGGTCCCCTGCTAGACCAAATCCATGTAAGGCACTTCCTCAACATAACATGTTGGGAATTCCTCACAGAGCCCCCCCCTCATGCTGCCTCTTGCCTAAGGTTCCAAGGAAGTCGAAGTGTTTTTCGTGTAAGGCACTTCCTCGACATAACAGGTTGGGAATTCCTCATCAAGCCTCCCCCTCATGCTACTTCTGGCTTGAGTTTCAAGTGCAATTAGAGGATTTTCTTCCTGCGTAGTGCCTATGGGATGCCAATTATCCAAGAGTGAGAGTTGTTCTGGTGGGGTCTGAGCACGCTCCTCCATCGCAGACTCAATTGCATAATCCTAGAGTGAGAGACGAGTTGTCAGTGCTCTCTAATGAAGAATGGAGTTGGCCAGCGAGAGTGCTCTTTCCAAATGTTGTCTTCTCTAGCATTGAGCAGCGTGGGTGTACCAAGCCAACCCCCGACAAGGTTTGCCTCACTCCCTAAGAATCGTGGTGAAGGAGTGGGTATCGAACGCACCAAGGCTCAGAAAAGTCGAAAGGATGCAAAGAAAAACAAACCAAATCTCACAAATGGTAGAAAGTTGTAGAGAAAGAATGAGATGAATGTGACCATACCTCTTCGCTTTCACAATCTTGTGGGATGGCTGAACATGGCTTCGAAATAAATCTTCCAAAGTAAATGCTTGCAGGGCAAGCCCTTTCCTGTGAGAGAGAAGTCGATCACCTGGAGGTCGACTGTAATGGCCTGCTCCCATCGTTAATGTTGAATAGATGGGGAGAGGCCTGCCACATTTAATACGAGGTTGGGCTCTATACTAGGTGGCGGTGTTGTGCAACATGTTAGTGTCGGAAGTCACTCCTGGATTGCTTGCAAGAGCAGAGCCCGACACCCATCAGTTTAATGTCACGAATTGTTTATAGAGGGGCGATCAAATGGAAGAAAACTTAGAACAATATCGTCTCAACTCTGAATGTAGGCCAAGCATGCATGGGCGAGTGAGGTCTTAGAGAAACTCCAAACAGTGAGTTGTAATAAGGGTGAGTAGGGGGAAGACTTGTATAAGAAGAGTGCAGGGGACTATTATAAACATCAGGTTTCTAACATACTGTGAGAAGAGGCATCTGAAGGCAAGATCTTATTACACCCAAATAGAGAAAACCAGAGAAAATAGTAATGCAACAATAAATCATTTATCATAACATAATTGTGCTAATTCATACGAAGCATTCGATCATGAACTCTCTGGCATGAGACGAAACACAGATGGAAAAGGAAAACTGTTTATCATAAAACAAGAAATCTCAAACACAGATGCATAGCCATAGAACTAGAATGATCATTAAAACTTTACAGTCGGGAGCTTTTCTCTACCATCGATAGATACAAAAATGGTGAAAACGCCTTCATATACTCAAAACAACAACAACAACAAAATCAAGACGTTGCATTAAACACATTGCGTCTGCATGGCTTCTGACAATCTGCAACTGCAATCTTTGAATGATCGTGCAATTTCGGCGGATGTAATCGGACTCTCTGACAGTTCCGTGGGTGAATCGACATGCCTTTAATTCGTCATTGGAATTTCCCATTATGGCGGAGCTGATTTCTAAACACCACCAACTACCTTAATAACTGCTTCATGGGGATTGAGGACGACCCAGCCAACTCAGCACTTTTGGGACGTGGAAGGCCTCCTGCGTTGCCACATGGATTAGCTCGAACGGCCTGATGAATAGATGTGGAGGCCATCGTGAAGGCTGGGGGGAATGTAATGGGATTGGTGGTGCTGAGACTACGAGGGTGGAAATGAGAGGTGATGAGGTGTGAGGGAGGTTACAGGAGAAGACACATGGCGGAAGGAAATAAACGAAGGGGGCAGGAGATTTAGATATGATGGGCACATTTTAGTGGGAGGTTGACATGGGACACATGGCAGGTGATGAATGGATGAAAAGATGGGAATGGGACCACACAGATCAGAAGTGGGGAGATGGACAGATGGCAGAGGATGAGGAAGGGGCTAGAGGGAGCAATCCTCATCACACGGTCAGGTGGAGGACAGATAGCAAGATGATGCGACAAGGAAGGGGGCCCCACGTTGATTTAAAACTGCGCAGCTAAGAAGGATGGGATCGCCTGAGCGTTGTTGATCCGAGCTCTATGATCTTAGCCGTCGGAGAGATGCGCCCCCGATTCCGGACCCCCCCCCCTCCACTTAAAGGTAGAAAGGTGGGGGGGGTCCGG
>JASDQU010169956.1:2908-13427 GCA_032191745.1 Picea mariana | reverse complement strand
GGCCTCCACCACTTCAATCCTCCACCAAAGGCAAGATCATATAAGAGAGACAATGAGGTTCTCAATCATGTAGGGAAGAGCTTGGGGGCTAAACAATGTGTTCAAACTTAAAAGGATAAAGGGATGCACACTCAATATGAAGTGAATAATTTCTCCAGAGTAACTTTGCTCTCAAAGTTGAATTCTTCTCCTCTTTTCCATAGCTCGGATTTGGCCCATTTATAGCCTTCAAGTGGAATTGAAGGGTCGATTCAGAATGTTTCTAGTATAGGGAAGGTCAAGGATCATGGATCTCATGACATGACATGGAAACCCGACACCATTTTTTAATTTTGGGCACAAAACCTGATGCACGCAGGTTGTAGTGGTGCAACCTGCGTATACACATGATGTATAATACATAGGGCGCGTATATGTGGAAAAATAATGTTTTTAGCTCTGGGATTTGCAAAAATGGACTTCAAGTCTGCATAGGGAAATGGAAAAAGGCCCTATGTGCAAGTTTGCATAGGTTGAGGCAAATCTTGCTATAACAAATGCCCCCTAATGTGTGAGGTCATAGGAGTATCTGTGATGGCTGAAATACATTATGATACCCAGAAGTGGAGTAATGGAGACCCAACTGGACGAACTAGTTGCTCATTACAATATACATCGACTTTGCGCACATGGATGCTAATTTGAATTACAATGCAGATCCATGTGAAAATATACCAAACAGTTGTTCATGGCCATGAATAGGCAATACAAAGGTGGCTACATGCCAAATGTTGTCATCGTCATGAACAAGGCCCAATAAAACTAGTCTCAAAATCAATTTGAAGATATTTGTATACAATGGAGTACAATCTGATCTCCCATGATCATTGAAGTCATATAGGTATTGGTCCAATGAAAGATAGCAATAGCTCAGGAAAGTTGTGACTATGAACTGATGTCTTCAATTCTTCTACACAATCCGCCAAAGGTGCAAGTCTACATCGTGTGAATAAAGGAGTTGAGGTCGAACACAATGAGACTTCCTTTGATTACCGGTCATTAAGGTATATCGTTAACAAATGCGAGACAACCTATCGATAATGAAATTAGGTATCAAGCCACCGAATACATTCTTACAAGTGTGAATATAGGTATCGGGGTCGAACACTTGAAGAATCCATCGATCAGGAGACATTAAGGTATTCCCAATTGTCAATGGCAAGAGACCCTACCACTAATGATTGCAAGCCTCTAGGTATCCATAGGACTCTAGGTCTCATCTCCATAATAGATGAGCTGAAGTCGATGGAAGGAGACCCACTAAAAGGAGAGCATTGAGGCATCTCTCATCATTCAACACGAGGTACAAAGCAGGAGCTTGACAATTTGGAGGAAATCGGATGAAGAACATGTTCATGAACCAACCACCTTGTGCATCCTTCGCATGTGCCAGATGCAAGTGGTACACGAAAAAGACCCTCTGAATATTAGCCAATAAGGAAAACTGCTGACAAAGGCAAGGAAACCACCAATAAGGCTAATGGCATCCAAGACACTACATGAATCTCAATGTGTGAATAGATTTATTGTTGTCGAACATAATGGAAACCACCCAGTCAACGACCAATGATGAAACGTCGATTGTTGGGTTCAAGGTTACCTACCAATGAGTAAAGTAGGACCAGGGTGCACAATAGGATTACAGCTTCATGTAACTCTTAGACACACTGAGGGTATGGCCGACATGCAAAGTCAAGAGTTCTAAGGAAAGGCCAACATAGGTTGATAGACGTCCTTTGAACAAGAGCATGAGACATATGAAAGACTCTGGCATCATAGAATCGATGATGAAACTTTGAGATGCAGGAAGCATCAATCAAACTCTCGATAGGGATTGGAAGAGTAACTAGTTAAGGGAGTAAACTATATGTAACGAGCTCAGCTTCCTAAGGTCATGCTAAACCCAAAATTTTAACGACAAGTGGACTAAAAATTTTTATGCTCTGTTCAAAGGCGACACGACTGCTGCCAATATAAGATAATATTCTTTTCTCGCCCGTCTTTTTTGTTTTTTCATAATCAAATGAATGTTATGATACATATGAGGAAATGAGTGTCGCGATTAATCAATCTAGTTCCAGCATTGGAACATACCTATTATCAATGCAAGGGGGTGCATGCGGAAGATCGACACTCGGGGGAATGCTTCCTCTTGGGTATAGGGTGTCAAGATGCAAAGGATATAAACAAGGCTTTGCTTGGATGATGATGCAAATTGTTGAGGTGAAAGGCTTATAACGCAAAAGTGAGAACTGACAATAGGCTCAATACTGCAAGCAAGAGAATGAGATGCAATTACAACTTAACGCCAAAAAAATGTCATTTTTTCATAATCTTAGTCTACTTGGTTTGAAAAAGGGATAAACTTGCACCAAATATACGTCCTTTCAAATCCAATTTACAAGTGTGAAAGAGACAATTTCACTCAACAATATTTTCTCTTTTTGAGAGAGTCGAAAAAGATCTTGAATCAGACTTGTGACCTTTCAAATCCAATTAACGAGTGTGAAAGATACAAATTCACTCGACAATCTTTTCGTTTTTTTAAATAAGTCGGAAAAGATCTTAAATCAGACTCGTTGGGGGGTTTCTAGGTGGTATGTCATGGGGGAGGCCAAGGCTCCTGTGCAATATTTCTATGAAAGGTCGGCAACTTACAACTAGCTGACACAAGCTTGGGAAAACCCAAATCTTTCCAAGTCGAGGAGGATAAAGTGCTTGCAGAGGTTACGTTTTCAATGATATATTGGAGAACGTCTCTTACTTGAAAAGGCATAGGAGGAGGAATTTGATACCCCACAAGACCATCCCATTCAAAGGGAACCTCTCCAAGACTTGGAGGGAGAGTACTCGAGGAGAGTAAAACTCTCTCTTGTTCAGTAGGTACCTGGGTAGAAATGTTAATGACATGGACGAAAGATATCTCACTCCCTAAAACAGGAGTGGGGTTGGGTGATGATTACATCGGCATGACTACCATGTTAATCAAAAGAGAAACAGAGTGTTGTGAAACCAAAGATGACTCATAACCCAAAGGGCCCCTAGGCAAGGACCACGCTTCTTGTACCACAATAGTAGAGGGGCACAAGCGAGTAAGGTGATATCCTTTACAAAAATTACAAAGGAATTTGGACTTACGTATTACACGTCTAGGTTTCTCAATCGTATGAATTCCCCCAGCGTCACGCACAATGGCTGGTGACATGCTCTCAGTGTGACTGGCAGAGGATGTTGGTTCATCTCCCACATGATGCATAGAGGTTGGAGATGTGATGTTGGTATGACTTATGGCGACTAGACAGGTGCCCTCAGCATGACTTGCGACGACTGGTTGTTGGTCTTCAACATGGCTTGCAGAGGTTGTTGACCAATCTCCAACATGACTAGCAGTGGTTGGTGATGGGATTTCAGTATGACTTGCAGTGACTGGACTGGTGGCGGTGGTTAGTTGTGGCATTTGAGAGCAAGGTCCTAAGAAAGACTGGTTTTGAGAAATTGCAGGCCAAGAAGGATTCTAGTCTACACCTTGTCCATGTCTGGAAAGGTAGTATCCTCCGCCTAATTGATCCATAGAGGTTTGTACGGGCATCATCACTGAAGCAGATGTTTGCAAAGAGATAAAGGCATTACACGGGTTATTCAGGTGAGGATATATATTGCCCCATACGAAGAGATTTCGTGAAGGGGGTAACCCATACCATAAAATTGATTCCCTCTGTTTGAAATACCAGAGGATAAATGGAGACCCGCCATGGGAAGAGTGTTCGTAGAAATTTGGCATGGTGGACGAAGGATACACCGACGGGGTGTAATAAGTAGAATAACCACCCATTTGAGCATTGGATCCTGAAAAAGCGATACTAGGATTGGATCTGTAAGAGGGGAGATTCCAACCTCCCATAGTGAGATTTAGTTGAGGGATAAGACTCATCTCAAATGAAGACGCATACAGCGGAGCCATCGTGCCCCCGGGTGAATGTATAAGCATATTAAGAGAGAAATGATTAGAGACCCAAGGCATATACTGAGTATCATAATTTTGTATACCATTATGAAACACAGACGGATTCGTCCCCATGAAATGAGTGAATGTCATGGGGGAGGTTGCGGTAAACGAGGGAACCAAAGGAACTCCACTATCCATGATTATGAAGACTCAATGCACAATATAAAATCATAAGGTCAACTAATGATCAAAGAGCACACAAAAATAAAACAAAAGGCCAATATGCACACAAACGAGATAAAGTGGCTGAAAGGGGCCTCCCTCCCTAAAGTAGGCATGCCTCGCCCAAGAGGGGCCTGAGACTCCCTGCTAAAGATCGAAGGTATCAGAATTAGTTATAAGGGCCCTCACGGGCTTAACAACCAATCAGTCAGATCCCCCTAGAGAGGTAATCCTCCATAAAGGTTGTGTGTTGTCCGACCCTTATCTGACCTAGGGTACCTGCAGAATAACCCATGCAAGCAACCTATGTGGCACCTATGTCAAGCAACTAAGTAACCGCGATATAACCGATGCGCATGCGAACAATCGTAAGTTAGGTCCACCATATGGGCAGGGTAACAAAGCCTTTAACCTCGAAAGCATCGCCTCTCACAAAGGTAAAGGTACTGTCAAGATCCCCATATATGAATAGATCCCCAAAAATATATCTGACGCTAAGAAGGTATCGGGGGGATATCCCTTCAACCAACATCACGTGACCTCATGTTTAACTCCGGCGTAAGTGGAGCCTCCTGACGTCACCAATTATATAATGGATTTCACCACTCCCTTAGTCAGACACATATGTTGATTTAGTAGCCTTGGAGAAGTTTACTCACAAAATCCTATTCCAAGGCTCTAAATCCTAAGCTTGTTGGTGACCCTAGAAAATGACCCTAGAAAATAAAATCGTTACTAATCAATTTTAAATTATCAGCGTTACTTTTAGTGGCCTTATTTACTCAAAAAAGGTGTGGTCGTGAAACTAGTGATGTTATGACTCAGCAAGTAAAATAAATGAATATGAATACAATGCAAAGTCCTAACTTCAATTCCCAATAAATGATATGCTTTTCAAAATGCAATTCTCGATTTAGTTCTGCAATTCCAAATAAGATGCAACCTTTATTTACATGTACTAAGATCAATTATAAAGACTCAAAAGATCAAATGCCAATAATCCAAAATTCCTAATATTTTTTGTATTTTCAATATAAAAGAATGAAAATGCAAGGACTGATCAACATCTTGATATACAAACTCTATTGTATGTAAACAGAGACAACCAAGTAGGATATCAAGAAGCAAACACCCAACCCAAGATGCAAGTACAATCAAATGAAAAGTATTATGAGAAAGGCACTGGCCAAAAATTCAACTAAAGAAAGGTTTCCTATCATTCCACAGACACTTAAGAATCATAACAAAGACCCAAGAAGACTCATTAACCATCAAAACCTACCCAACAACCATCAAACCAAGCAACAAAGGGTGATGTACGCGACTGTTCAGGAGAAAAGCGTGTATATACGCCTCTTGCAGAAGGACAGCATGCGTATGTACGCGATTGTCAGGTAAAAACACGTGTATATGTGTTAAAACACAACAAGGCTAGGGAGAAGGCTATGAAACTCAGACTCAGAATGAACAGAGTTTGTCAAGCAATCAAATGACAAGAAACTCAATATAAAGGAGAAAAACACTCCAAACCCCGAAAAGAAGATTATATCCCCAGTATGGTCGCCAATTCTCTTACGAGGAAAATCTCTTTATGGCTAGGGTTAAACCACAACAGACGGAAATGATTGCAAAAATCAACTCTAATCTCAGATATGCTATATAAACAAATATGCTAGCAAGACAAGATAAAGGGCCTACCTCGTTCAAACGTTCGATGAAGTCCACCATTGAGCACTTGACTCAAAGCAATACACCTGCAACTTGTCCTCAACAACCAAGAAACACAAGCATATGGTGATAATATATAATGTTAGCACATTTTATAGCATAATCCATCAACATTCATAACAAATACACCTGTGGAATAACAATTCAAGTATTTGCAAGATATTAATTGGACGAGAAAAGAGTATTTCTATTCAAATGTAATCAACATAAGTGAATGAATTACAAACTTCTGTGTCAGCACGGTTCGAAACCGAGAAACTAAATCCCTTCTGGACCTCCGCCACTTCAATCCTCCACCAAAGGCAAGCTCCTATAAGAGAGACAATGGGGTTCTCAATCATGTAGGGAAGAGCTTGGGGGTTGAACAATGTGTTTAGACTTAAAAGGATAAAGGGATGCAGACTCAATATGAAGTGAATAATTTCTCCCGAGTAACTTTGCTCTCAAAGTTGAATTATTCTCCTCTCTTCCATAGCTCGTATTTGGCCCATTTATAGCCTTCAAGTGGAACTGAAGGGCTGAGTTGGAACGTTTCCAGTATATGGAAGGTCAAGGATCATGGATCCCGTGACGTGACATGGAAACCCGACACTATTTTTTAATTTTGGGCACAAAACTTGATGTATGTGGGTTGTAGTGGTGCAACCTGTGTATACGCATGTTGTATAATACATAGGGTGCGTATATGTGGAAAAATAATGTTTTTAGCTCTGGGATTTGCAAAAAGGGACTTCAAGTCTGCATAGGGAAATGGAAAAAGGACCTCTATGCAAGTTTGTATAGGGTGAGGCAAATCTTGCTATAACACTACCGTCTATTCGAGCCACATCACTTTCCATGTCATTATCTGTATGACTGATCTTCCGAAGGTCTTACAAAAGGCACTAATGACAAATCAAGGACTCAAGTGTTTCTCCCAATGTCGATGATCGACGATCAATTTTTCCCCTTATACTTGCAAATTTCAAACCTTATGTCTCCCACCCAACACCAATGAAATTTCGAGGCAAGTTTCGGGCCAACCGTCGATGAACTAGATAAAAAGCACCAAGCAACTAGCAAGAATATTCCTAGAATATACTTTTGAGAGTTCACACAAATATGTCTAAAATGAAAACTCGTACATTTTTGCTCAATGTCAATGAATACACTAAAGCACACCAAAGAATTTTTTTCAAAAGCACAGAAACAGTTACCCCGATGCATCAAACCAACCATTAATGGCAGAAGAGACGTGAAAGACTGCATTTAATGTGACAAGATTTACAAAATATGATCGTCATGATCAAGACTTCATTTTGTTTGACCCTTGGATTTGTTTCTCATACCAAAAAAACACATTCAAGTGGTGAACTCACTCAATTTGACAGTGATATAACAACAAGCATCATCCCCTTTGTGCCCTGGAAGTGTTGTGTGACCGGATATCCGCCATAGCAAATGAATTTTGGTTTCCTACCTTACTTTTGGTAAGTATCATCAACTACAATGGTAATGACACTAAATACACGTAGGGTTTGGTAAAATTCACAGTTTCTCCCTTCTTTTTGACCTAATTGTTTCTTGGATGACAAATACCAATTCATGTCTTTAAATTTCAGTGGTTGCAGGTAAAATGCCTCCAAGGAAAACTCTATTTCATAAATCTTCAAAAAAATGAAGAATAAGGGGTAGAGAAACAATACAGGCATCTAGCTCTATGTCGACATAGGAAGGGAAGCCACAACCAACAAAGGAGGCAGAATCTTATTACCCCTAAAAAAGTTATATACAAAAGTACCTATGTATGGTGACACCAATCCCAGCTGAAGGATCAGATCCTGTCACTAAGAGGGGGGGTGAATCAGTGACACAATAATCTTATCAATTTTTCTTTTTGTTAATGCAAACAAAATCTTAACACAATATTTTATCCTGGAACCCAATTTGGGAAAACCACAAACACTTTTCTATTAATTGCAAAATTTTGTTTTACATGTTACATAGAAAGAAGATGTTCTTCCTTTTCTATCAACACCAACTGATCAGGATGCAGCCACACCCTTGTTCACTAGCACCAATTGGTGGGAGGCTTCGACCCCCTGTCTAGTCATGTACAACTGACAACAAAGCACCTACTCCCTTGCAAGCTCCAACCTGCCCTTGCACCACCCAACCACCCTTAATTTCTGAATCTAGAAAACTTATGTATCATTCTTCATTGCTTCTCTCTCTGCTTCTGTGATTTAATATATCTTCTGATTCGAACTGCAGAGACACTTTCTTCTCACCACTCTTTCTCGTTTATATAATCTTCAAAACAACGTGAGTTATAACACATTGTGTCCTTTCGTTTGGACAATCGCACCTCTTCATTTAACTTAACCATAATCACTGCAACTACTGCAAAAATCGAGTTCTTTTGAGGCACTTCCTTCAAACCATTACATATGACCGACAACGCAAAACCACAGGCTTATCAACTTAAGCGATGTGTAATATTTTGCCTTTAATTCTCTTATTCCATATGACCACAGGCGGTGACCAGGCGTTAGGCCAAGCATGTGCTTAATCACTTATCAGAATCAACGGTCACATTTTAATCTCTTGATTAGATGGGCGGTTCTCATTTACTTTGGGACTTCGGGGTTTCGGATAATCGCTGCTCCATTTTCCTCCAGAGTGATCACCTACTGAATAAGTCATAAAATGGTGGATACTGCTTGTTTTCTGTTAACACTTCCACTTACACTATCCTTCCACTGTACTTGATCAACAGTTGAGAATGCTCTCGAAGTGTTCTTCAAATCGGACAACTCATGTCCACTTTGGAACTTCGGCTTTTAGGACTTAGGTCATTTGTTGGTGGTGAAACTCTCGGAGTGATGTAACTTGCTGACGTCACTTGTTCACATGGCATGGGTCGAGTGGCTACCACGTGTCACTTAGATTCGTGATTTACATGTACTTGAAATGTCAATTTCATCTTGACACTTGTCATTATCTGACTATGCCATGTGTCCTTGTTGACGTAGATCTCTCGATGTGGCACATATTCTTCTCCTTGATCTAACAGTCTGGATACCTTTTGAAATGTATCTCAGATCGTCGGTTGAGAGTGACTTCAAAACTTCGGCCTTCGGGACTTCAGGTAATTCGATTTCTCCACTTCACAATTCTTCCGAAGTGAGATTCCTCGAAGCGTAACCTCCTCAAGACTTTTAACCTGAAATGAATGTTGTTTGTTGATCATGATCTTAGATCGACGGATTGATCTGTCTGCAATGCTGCTTTGCCTTGGTTTAAATCCAACGGCTCTTCTTCTTTGCTTATCCTATCCTTCCACTTTAAAGTGATCCAAGGGCTATCGGGAATTCGGGTATTCAAGATCTCAGCCCTTTTGCCTTTCTTATCCTATCCTTCCACTCAACTTGATCCATTGGTCGAGGGTGGTCTCAGAGTAGATCAACAACCAGGGATGATTGCATGGTCCCAACTAGCACGACGTTTAAAACTATCGTCGAGCTCCGCAATGGAAAATTGCTTGTTGGTAGTGAAACTGATGGCAATCGTAGATCTATTTGGTGGGTGACGATCGTCGATCTAGACTAATTGTGGGATTGGAATTAGCACATTATTTAATTCTCCCTTCACACTCTGCAATCAATCCCTGCCCTTGATCTGTGCTTGCATATCCGACGGTCACGACTTAATCTGATCATTTTGTGAATCAACCATTATCGTCGATCTTTGAATCTATAAGATCTGACGGTCTAGAATAATTGTGAGATTGGAAATAACACGTTGTTTAATTCTCCTTTCGCTCTCCGCAATCCATCCCTATCGTTGATCTGGCACTTGCGTATCAACGGTCCTAATTTGATCTGATCGTTGACTAGTCCTCCAACGATCCTTCTCTTGTAATCTGACAGTCTAGAATGATTGCGAGATTGGGAATAACATGTTTTTTAATTCTTATTTTTCTCTCTGCGATCCATCCCTATCGTTGATCTAGTGCTTTCGTATCCAACGGTCCTAACTTGATATGATCATGTTTCTAATATGCCCTTTCCCTTCTGATTTTCATCGCTTCATTTCTTCTGAGCTTTGATCCTCATTTGCTAACCCTCATGAGCTTTAATATCTGCATATCGTCCTACTGTTTGACATCAATGACAACACATTAATGACACTATGTGTTACCCATGATTTTGGTCAATCTTGGTGGTGTATTGATGATGGTGTACTTTGGCTCCTCATAAGAACTTTCTCCTGAGAAAAGTAACATTCATCTCTTCCCAGAAAACATATTTTTGAAGAGAGTTCGTAGGTTGCTTATATCCTAAGGTGAGAGAATGACCCATTCTCGCAAGCTGCCTTCAGCTAGGGTGCGAACTTCTTGCACTGTGCTACATAGCTAGGGTACGAACTTGCTCTAAAAATTGGAAAAAGATGAAGTCTCGATGGTTCTAGAAGGGAATCTTCTAGAGAATGGGTTGGCATTCGAATGGTTATCTTTGTACTGGTTTCCCTGATATTGTGGGATCATTCTTATCCAAGTAACCATCTCATCCTCTCCTATATATTGATGGAATTCTCATGGAA
>JASDQU010169954.1:9081-19583 GCA_032191745.1 Picea mariana | reverse complement strand
GTTTGGGGGCGATTTTAGGGAGCATGTTCGCAGGGAAAAAAATCACTCCATGCCCAAACTGGGAGTGCTTCGGGGGGGGGGAGGGAATCCATGTGTTTTAAACCAGTATATTATGATATGTTGAATATTTGAATATTTTCTTCTCCTACAATTTCCCATTTCTCCTCCATCATTCTATTGTAGGTACCAAGTTATTATCAAGGTTCAACAATCATGATGATGATGTCAATGTGGTATGTCATTTTTGTTCCATATTTTATTTTGATGGTGGTGGTATCAAGGTTCAACAATCATGATGATGATGTCAATGTGGTATGTCATTTTGGTTCCATTTTTTATTTTTATGGTGGTGGTGGGAAGTTCACATCGAAAAACCCATGATAGTGATAGAGAAATAGAAGTGGACATCAAATACCAAGGAGAGGAGGAAGGAATGGAAGGGAATGAAAACAATGAAAATTATAGTGATGATCATGATCCCCAAAAAGACAAAGAGAATCTCACACCTATGTGGAAGTATGTTACAAGGCTTGGGGGAGGGAAAGGGGGTGGAACCAAAAAAATTATATGCCACCATTATCATATAGAATACACAGGTTTCTATACATGTTTGAGAAAACATCTATGTGGGACTATGTACTGGGATGAAGGAAATAGTATAGGAGTCAAAACCTGTGGGAGTGTGCCACTCGAAGTCAGAATCAAATACCAAAGGGAGGAGGAGGAAGCACAAAACAAATCCAAAATACCAAAGGTTGAACATGAGAGTGCTCAAAGAATGTTCATTTGTTGATCCACATCCCCCCATACTAGTGCATTCTCAAATTCATCGTTAGGGCATAGAACACTATCATATTTCCTTGACCAAGGTTGTAGAGAGGTGTGGATGAAAAAAATTTCAAGTTTCTCTATGCATGTGGTATACCATTCAATGTTCTTTGCTTGCCATTTTGGTATGAAATGGTACAAACCATCAATGGTGCCCCTAAAGGATACAAGAGCCCCCAAGTATGACAAATCTAGAACCTTGGGACTTGACAGGGAAAGAGCCAAAATCCAAGGTGCTCTAGGAAAATTTACAAATGATTGAAACCAATATTGGGTATCAATTGTATATGATGGTTGGACTAATGTGAAAGGCAATCCATTGATAAATATCATTTCTGTGTTTGCTAGTGGTGTAGTCTTCTTTTCATCCCATGACTACTCAAATTGATACAAGACATGTATTAATATTGCAAATTCCTTGATTAAAACCATTCAGGAGATTGGGCCATACAATTTCATGCAAGTCATCACTGATAATGTTGCTAATTGTAAGGTAGCAGGTGAAATCATTAAGGATAAGTACCCCAATATATTTTGGTCAGGGTTTTTGGTTCAGACAATGAACCTTTTGATGCATGATATCATTAAAATGAAGGACCATGATTATATATGGATTGGTTCTTTGTACAAGAGAGGGAAGAAGATGATAAGATTTATTACCAATCATAGCATGGCACACTTCATTTTTCGCAGTCACTCCAAGTTGGAGTCACTTAGGATTGCAAAGACCATATTTTCTAGATATTATCTCACCTTCATGAACATGTTGAAGGTAAGAGAGGCATTGGATAGTATGGCCTCGAGTGATTCATGGCATAATATGAAATACATGGTTACATCTGCATCTGAGAGAAATGATTTTCAGGAGGTGGAGGGCACAGTTCTTGATGGTAATTTTTGGAAATGGGTTCAATATATTATGAAATTCACCAAACCCATTTACAGTATGATTAGGTTTTCAGATACATATCAGACGATGATTGGAGAGGTGTATGAGAAGATGGACAACATGTTAGGCCAAATCAAAGACATTGTTCAGTCGAGGGATGTGATATTGTATGATCGTATCCATAAACATGTGGTCAAAAGGTGGGATAAGTTGAATGTTCCACTCCATTCCCTAGCATATGTCCTTACCCCAAAATATCATTCTTCATCTTGGTTGGCCCAACCAACACCTGGGTGTGGGGTTAGGAGAAAACCACACACAGATCTAGAGGTGCAAAATGGATATATGCTTGCAATGAAAAGTTTGGTACCTGATGAAGAGGAGTGTGATCAAGTATGAGAAGAATTGAGAAAATACATCAGTGAGCATGGAGTCTTTGGTAACTTACATGCAACCAAAGATTGAGACAAGTTGGGTTCTATAAAATGGTGGAACATGTATGGATCCTCTACCACACATTTGCATAAAATGGTGGTGAAGGTGTTTTCTCAAGTGGTTAACAACTCTTGTGGAGAGATATGTTGGAACACCTATAGCTTCATCCATTGTGTAAAGAGAAACATCTTGAATGCAGACCAGGCAAAAAGCTTGGTTTATGTGCACTACAACTTGAGGTTGTTGTCCCATTATTGTGATGCAAAGGGGAATGTTTTTTCTAAAATATATGTGACTTGGGAGAACAATCCAAAAGAGACTAATTTAGAGGATGGATCAATGGTTTTAGAGTGATTTTAAGTGGAACTTTTGGGTGATCATGATGGTGATCATATTCCTAGAGGAGACATGCCACCCCCATCCACTAACGGTGTTCCATCAATTTTTCCTTTATCTTCACAGTGTCCATTGTCACGTGGGGGCCATTTAGTTGTTGGTCATGTTCCATGAAAAATTCCACCTACTCCAACTCCTCTTCTTCAAATTCTAAGAGCATGGGAAATGAAACTAGAACTTTCTTGTAGCAAGATGAAAACTTAGAGCATAGTACTTAGTACTTCCTAATATATACTAGATCTCTTATTTTATTTCTTGTTTAGAAGTAGTCTCTAGAATTTAGTACTTTGTCTTGACCCTCTATTATGGATCATTCTATAAGAAATGAATTTATGAACATTATATGATAGTTTACCTTTGAAGTTTGAAATTTGAACTATTGACTGAATCTTACAACTCTTTGGTGAATATGATTCTATAGAGTCTATTTTATTTTGTGGTTGATGTTGTCTATTACAATATGTTGATGAAAATTGTTTATGATTCATGTTATATGTGTACTAAATGGTTTATGCTTTAATTACCATCACTAATCTAATAGTTAAATAATCTTTATATCTATGGTTTCATGTTTTTTGCAATTGATTCGACATTTTGCATGTTTATATATATGTGTGTGTGTGTGTGTGTGTGTGTGTGTGTGTGTGCATTAAAATATATATTTTTTATGTATTATATAAAAAACACTCATGCTCCCAGATATTTTTTAAAATTGTGCTTCTCGTTCTCTCTTTCACTCCCCGCTCTCAACAACCTTGGTCTAAATACTTGATTCATTATTAGCATGAAGGTAGTCAGGGCATTTGATAATCCAAATGGAATCACCATCCACTCAAATAAACCATCCTTGGTTTTGAAAGCAATATTCCACTCATCTCATTCATGAATTTGAATTTGATGGTATCCACTTCTGAGGTCAATTTTGGAGAAGATCTTAGCACTTGACAGAGAATCTAGTAAGTCATTCATTCTTGGTAGTGGATAGCGATACTTCACCATGATTTTATTAATGGCTCTAGAATCTGTGCATAACCTCCATTTATTTCCTCCCTTCTTGGGAGAGAGTGGGGAAAGTGTGGCACAGGGGCTCATGCTTTCCCTTAGAAATCCATTTTCCAACAATTTTGTAATTTTCCATGGTGAACTACATTATAGTCATATTTCCAAGGTCTACCCAACAATATATGGCAATAATCCATGGGCACTACATCACATAACACTTTGTTTTCATAAGGGATAATTTTGAAGTCAACAAGGCAAGATTGATTCACAAGAACACTATGATCCCTTTTCAACCAAGAAATACTATAGGGGCGTGATTTTGGAATGATTGCAAGTTGTAATTTTTGTACCATTTCGGTACTTTCCATATTATCAGTAGACCCTCCATCTACAATGAACTTGTGTACCTTGTCTTTGCACTTGCATCTTGTCTGTAACACGCTCTTCCTTTTCCAATCCGCTTTTGGGGTTGCTTTGTTCTCGGATGTCAAGGTCCTCCTCAACATCATATTCTCTCCTCTCTACTTCACTTTCCTCTATTAAGAGATCTTCTCCTTCTTGGGATACCTTCACCCTTTTGGTATTTTGAGGGAAATATGTAGCCTTGTGTGCTTCATCGTAAATAAATCACTTCAATAGCTTCCAACTACCAGAAAAGGGTCACCCTCACCCCCTACTACCAAAGGTTCCCCTGCATTGGAAGCATGCCTTAACATCATCCATAGGTTCCTCTTCGTTGGTTGTTTTGAAAGAACTTCCTCTCCCTATATTCAAATTGTTTCTACCCCATTTGATCGATTCTTTACCTCACCTATTTAATTTATCTTCTACTTTCAAGGCCAATTGATATGCTTCATCCACAAAGTTCACATTGAGAAAGGCCAACTCATCTTGGAGTTGAAATATGAGGGCATAGACGTATCTTACCGCCGTGTGTTCATCATTCTCTTGCAATACAGTCCTGATTTGCAGCCTCAAAAATTCTTTATTGAGAGCAGGTATTGATAGCTCCTTCTGTCTTAGATTTTGATGCTCCCTAAAAAGATTTTGTTGATAATCCGAGGGCACAAATTTCATCTGCAAACACTTTGACATCTATGGCCACATTCTAATATTGTATTTCCCTTGTCTTTCCATAGAATTATGGAGATTTTCCCACCATAGAGTTGCATGTGAAGTCTTTTTCGAAGCTGCAATATCGACCCTTCACGATTCAACTTCGTTAATCCCTTCCATATCAAAGTATTTCTCTAACTCTTGAATCCAATCCATGAACAATTATGGATTTAGTTCACCTTTAAAGTCGTGTATTTCAACCTTAACTCTAGTTCCTTACTTGGTTATAGCTTTGATAAGCCTCTCCATGGGATCTATGGCTCAGCCCTAACCCCTTTGAACTATTGAATCTTCTTCATAATCTTCATGAGGTAACCTAGACTCAATGGTCTCTAACCTTCGAAGTAGTTCTTCATCCAAATATTCTCTTCACCTAGAATTCTTCCTGCTTATTCCTCATTGGTTTAGGTGGATTCATATCTTGTCCATAGAGGTTTTCTTTGATACCAATATGATGTTGTCACCGAGTTGCAGGGGAACTCTAAAGTTAGTCACAGATTTAAAATAGAAAATGAACAACAGACATTACCACTGAAACATAGACAGTATCAAGCTAAGTAGACTATCCATGTTCAGGTGAAACAACTCCATTTATTAATCAAACAAGTGAATGGAATGAAATACAAAACATACTGGAAAAAAAAAAAAAAACTTCCCTTGTTTCAAGAAACACAGTCCCGACCTTATTACATTACCAAAACCAGAACTCGTAATTAACAAAAAAAAAAAAAAACTCCCTCAATTTTGTACCATTCAGGCAACATTGTAACCACCATCAAGTTGATTGAGAATCTTTTATTAAATAAAAGAGACAAGTAAAGTAGGACAGATCACTAAAATTACGAAATAGAGCACCTGGAACTGATAGATATGGCCAGTCATATACAAAATGTGGCAGATGCTCCGCATCATTCTACATACTTGTAATCTTTCCTATTAAAATTTAATATTTATCATTTGCAAGCATTCTAATTAGTAATCCTCAATATATTATTTTCCATTTATTGATGTTCACTTGGTTCACCTGCACAACTTCCATCTTTCTAGTTAAAACTTTAAAAATAACATTTGCAAATACTCTATTGTTCAATAGTCCTGCATATTTTGTTTTCCGTTTTTTGTGATTCACATTAGCATTTGAACTTTTAGTGTTTACATGTTTGTTGGATCCGAAACTTTGTTTTACCGAGGAATGATGTGAAGGAACTTGGCAGTTTTGACGAGTTGTGACAGAGGCACGTTTCTTGGATTCTCAAGTTACTCGTTGATATTTTCAGTTGCCTTCTAAAATTTTTTTATAGAATAAATTAAAAGTACATTTGGCTAAATCCTTTTTTACTCCTTAACACTGAATAGATTCAAAATGTGAAAAAATTACACTTGAATTTGATATTATAATCATTATATTTTATAGTATAAGTAGTGCAGCTTCTTGTCAATGTTTCTGTAAAGATCAAAGTTAATTTATTTGATAACGATTAAATTCTCATGAGGTACTTCAAAAGATATATTTCTTATTAGTCCCTACCCTTCGGGATGGTAGGGACTATTAATAATCATTTTTTTCTTTTTCTATTAACTTGGCACAAATACCAATAAATTTTAAATGTTTTAACCAAAGTCTCTGGAAATTCATACAACTTGAGTTGAAATTCAAGCACTTTAACCTAAGTTTTGAATTGGACCTCTTATTTGGCCTCTTCCCGAGGTTGAGGGAGAAGATAGCATTGTTTATCTTGCTTTAAAGCATGTATTTGCATAATGTTTTTTTCCCAACAAAGTAATGCTAGAAATGACTCTAGCATTACTTCTTAACACTAAATGTTATGATCGAATGTTTGTTGCACTGCATAGTGCATAGTGAGTTGATCTATCACTGCCACCTACACCGCCATGAAAACATATGCGAGCCTGCAAACGTGTTGGTTCTTCTTTACCTACTCAATCTCATACCCCTTCTTTACTTTACCTACTGTTGGAAACTTCCTTTCGCGTTCTTTCTTTGGAGTTGAATCCCCAAGAAACTGTCTTGTTCCTTGCTTGAGTTGTGTGACTAGAGTTGTGACGAAAGGTCAGAGCTAGAATGGCATTGTGACTAGAGCTCTGATGGAATCCTGCATCCTGCAAATGCAAAGACAAAGGTATATATTATTATTGGGGTTTACAGTATAACAACAGAGCTGCACACAACAGAGGAGTTGCTTCACACAACAGAGGAGCTTCAAGTAGACTGTCTTGAGGTTATATATTGTCTCTCCTACCTTGATAATATCTATACTTTACTTTGAAATATATATTATATATATACTATCTTGTATGAACTCTATGCTTGGAATACGATTTATATTCTAAGTTACTAGAGATAGATATAATAATGGGTCTAAGTTACTACAATTGATTGTTGCTTTTTGCAGATTCATGATTTCCTTACCGGTTCGTTGTCGGAGCTTTCAGGTTGTAAAAAAATATGTTGTCACAAATATGTTGTTTGCTCGTAGCCATAACAGTCTTCGGCGATAGAGAAATCACTTCCGCATCCGAGTCTGCAAGTTAACAAAATTCATTAAAAAAATTCATTCCTTTTTTTATACTTAAAATTGCATTGTACCTAGAAAACCCTTCAGGAAAGCTGAAATCTCATCTACAGCCAGTTGATTTCTCCTCTTGTTTTTAGATGAATGTTGAAAGGAGAATTTAAAGATAGAATGCACAAATAATAAGATGTAAAAATGGTACCATGTAATGTAAACTTTAATTGATTTTTATCCCATCTTTGACCACAAAGATTGTTGGGTTTGATTTCCCTTACCCCACACTCAAAGCAATAGTCTCTATTTATACCCGTTTTTCTTAGTTCAAACAAAAATAACAACGAAATGGAAACGAGGAGTCTGACCTTCACTTTCGAGAATCATAAAAACAATGGTGAAATGGAAACAAGGAATCTGAACTTCACTTCTAAGATCTACAATGGTTGCCATGTTGGTCCCTTCATAGGAAATGGTTGCCCATGTTGGTCCCTTCATATGTACTTATATTATTTTTTGAAGTGATACAGTTCATCATCTCATGACCTAATTTCATTCCACTGTTTTTTTGCAGACTAGTTAATTGACACAGTAAATTCGATATCCACCAATGGAAAGGGGATTTGAATGGTTGACATGAGCACGCACGACATAGGTAGAATATTGCACAGCATAAACATAGAGAACAAGGAATACAACCACTAGATTTATTGTGAGATTATCTTCGCAACAAAAGGAGCTCATAATTATATGAGCTCTTCCATTCTCGACGAAGAGACCCTCAGTCTACGATCCCTAAATGGAAGCATGTTTCTAGACATTCTGAGAAGTGGTGGCATCGTTCGAGGAGTCTGGATATAGTAGTGATTTAGAAATAGACATCCTTCGCAACATCAACGATTCAAAGATTCAAGCCCAACAACAACAATGATGTTTATTCTGATAATATGGTGATCAATAGTTCAGAGGATCTGAAGGCTTCTCTGCACAAGGTTGAATGAGGTTGAACTTGTGCCACTTCTTTTACAACTCGTCCATGTCCGCAGCCCTGGAGAAAACATGTCCACCTGCAAATACCACTTATCTTTTTCCATAAAACATGTGTCAGGTTATCGCCTCCCAACTTTTATCCCTTCTATTGGTTACCATCAGAACTTCCAATTCCACTTGACACATGTTGGGATGAAATATGGGCAAAAAAAAAAAAAAAAGAATTCTAATCAATATTTCACATGCTTGTTAACATTTCCCTAACTTGGATCCTCGGCGTGTCACCCATGCATCCCTACCCCACAACAGGGACTTGTTGCTCTACAGCTGGCCTTGTTTTAATTTAGTTCTGTAAAGGTTGAAATTTAGATTAGTTGACGAGGTTGAAGTGCTCATGAGGTACTTCAGAAGGTATCTTTCTTATTTTAATTTATTTTTCTTTTATTGAATTTGAGAATGCCATTTTGTTTTGAAATGTTCCTAATTTTGTCATAAAATCTTGTTGAGAATTCAATTCAATTCAGTTTGTCAAATGAATTAATTACTTCAAATTAATTACTTCATTTGCTAGGTACAAAATAAAATTGAATGGAAAGATAGGAAGTACAAAATGAAATTGAATGAGAAGTAGGGGGCCTAGGTTAATCTTCTAACAAATCGTGTGTTCCCTGTTACTGAGATTTCTCCCCGGTCGCTGAAATCATAATAATCTGAAGCTGTAATTTCATCAATTCAAAACTGTAACTAAAATATAATTTATCGTATCTGAATTGACTCAAATTGTTAAAATCCTAGTTTGAAAAGCAAAGCGATCATATTGATAAAATGCTAGAAATAAGGTGATTTAGTTAGTCAATAGACTAAACGGAAGAAGTAGAGGAAAACAGTGTTTGGAACATACTTAGAAATATCCTCAAGGGATAACTCCTAAACCAATTTAATAGTTGTCTATCCAACTTATTATATCTGTATGGTTGTGATAGTTCATAACTTATTATATCTGTATGGTTGTGATAGTGCATATAGTTATTGAAATGGCTTTTAAGGAATTCATTTACAACTAATTTTGTAAATTCCTTTTTTTGATAAAATTTGAACTTTACATGGAATTTCGACTGTAGAATATCTCAAATATATACAAACCCATCAAACGCTTCAAACAAAATATTTACTATTCTAAACAAAATGCTCTGCCTCTTGCATTATCTTTCCTCGTCAATTGATAGAAGATCAAGTTGCTCATGAAAAGTAAAATAAAACCACCCATCATTCAAAATAGAGTTGAGATTACTCACTATTTGAATTTCCAAGATAATTCCTATAAATGAAGTCTTAGAATTGAGATTCATTCAATACTTGAATTACCAACATATAGAAATGAAGTTTTAAAAGCAGATATAGAAATAAAGTTTTAGAATGCTTTTAATTTGGTCATTAATTTAATCATATATTTGGTCATTAATTGTGACCAAATATATGACCACATTAATGAACACAAGACAAGCTATAAATGACCAAACTAAATACGACCACATTTTTTGTTGCGTGATAAGAGACCGAAAATTAGCTGCCAACGATCGCCAAATAAAAAATGGTCATTTATATGCGGATTTTGGTCATTTTATTGGTCACTTATCTCTCATTTTGTACTATTGTATTATCATAGCCAGGATAATTTGTTATTCTAAAGCAAACTGATCCTTTCAAAAGAAGTCCACATTCTTCTACTTGTTTCACGAACTCCCACTTTTATATGGACCATAATTTTTGTGTGTAACATGAATTTCTCCAATTTTACTCAGCGTAGTCCTTGTATTCTTGAAGAACATCTTCAAGAGGTGACAGTGCTTTCTTATAAAAAAAAAATCTTCCTTTCCATGGAAACCTGTACGAGGGAAGTTGTAGACAATTCTGTCGGATCTCATCCTTCTTATAATATGGTTCTTCTCCATTGTCATTGCATCAACCCGATGCAATGTCATTGCTCCAAGCCTCTACTCTCGAAAGAGGTGGGAAACATATTTTTCACAAACCCAAATACATTGACCATCACTGAAGTGATATCTTCGCTTTATCATTGAAATTGGCTGAGGCTGTTAGCACTTGAAATTGACCCCATCAAAATCTTTAAAATCCTCATCCACTTCCCGTCAATTTCTCCAGCTCCTCGCCCTTTTTATTCCAACTCCATTTGCTTGTCATCATTGAGTCCACATTGCCATTATTCCCGTAATTATGAATCAATGAGTCTTCTCAAATCTGGTGAGATTGACTTGCCCTTATACCTCAAAGCCAAATTATTAAAGAAATTATATATA
>JASDQU010169953.1:16731-31509 GCA_032191745.1 Picea mariana | reverse complement strand
ACAATGTATCCAACCAACACTTTACTCAATAAATGCTTTAAATCATCATTTAATTGCCTATATTCAACATTTGTTGCGTCAAGATGAGATAACCAACTGTGACGTCAGCCTTAATTAGGTTAGTTTGTTAGTTAGGGTTTCAAAATTCAAAGTTTTGAGAGTTGTTTTGGACACTTGGACTTCAACGTTGGAGGCTAGAGATCAGTGCCTAAGGGTATATGGAGTTAAACAAGATAAGGGCACAAGGTTTTGAAAGGATGAAGACTTAAAGACAAGAGGGAAGGGTTCTAAAGTGCTGCAAAGGCAGGGCCCTAGAATCAAAACCCTAGGGGAAAGAGGCTCACTCCGGTGTTGATTAAGCAAGGCCTCGTGCTCTTTCCTCCTTCCTTAGGTCAACTTGGCAAAACGGCTAGCATAAATGATAAATTTAACTAAAGGATGAGGTGAGAGAAAGTGTTGTAAAGACAAGGCTTTCAAACCCTAGAAGATGATGGCCCTAAGTGTAGATAACCTAGGCCTAGGACGTCACCCTCTTTCAACCTATAAAATTCAATGCTAGCTTAAGGGAAGAAGCAAGATGAGTGTAGCAAAGGCTAGGCTCAATCCTTCTTCTTCAATGGCCGATATATTTCTCTCTAAGGGGACATGAAACAAGGACCTACTTGTGTGCTTGTTACCTAGGGTTTCAAATCAGCAATTTAATAAGCAAATGCAAGAAATTAAACCTACAACCATTCAATTAAGAAGTTTTGCAAGAAAATCACTTACATATCATGAAGAAAGCATGTGCAAACCCTAGTTGTAAACCTTGGAGAGAAATGCCAAAAGATGCCAAAAAATCCTTCCAATAACAAGTGTGCCTCACTTAGAAAGAAATAATACCCTAGGAGAGCGCAAAAAATCAGACCTCACAAGTGTGAGTGAGTTGTGTTATGTCCAAATGAGGGAAAAACATCCTCAATATATAGCATCTCATGACCTTTAATTAAAATTAGGTCATTAAAAATAGTCGACAAGGCTAATAACCAAAAATCATACTGTTTTACATAAAATTGTTAAATGAAAACCCTAAATGAGCAATAAGCAAGACGTCAAGCCCCTTTGAGGGAGACGTTGGCCCTTTTTAGGGCAAAATATAGCACTAGATGACAAATGTTGGCCCTCCTTGGGCATCCAAACTCTGCCACAGGTGCCAAACTGCCCTGTCAAACTGCCATGCACTGGAGGTGACGTCAAGGGCTCCTAGATGACGTCCTGGGCCATCAGAGGGACACGTTCCACCTGCAGTGGGTCAACCCCCTAGGGCTGGGCTCAGCCAAGGCATCCTGGATGAAAATGTCCTCCTTCTTCTCTTGTGCAAAGGCTCGACCAATCACTGTCCTGTCTTTGCCCTTGATGGGGTCCCAGCAACCATCTGATGGGCTCTTCAGCCCCATGGAGGTCCAAACTAATCATCTCCCCATGTGTACCGGTCCAACTGGTACCTGTCCGTCGGGCATGATCCTGCACATCAAAAACTTCGCCCTCCATGGGCTCATTAATCATAGGGATCATAGCAATGTCAATCATATTTCATCATTAATTTTATCAAATGCATGCATAAAACCCCTAGCATATCATCCAATAGCTCAAAGACATTACAATGACCTACTATACAAAGTTGAAGAAAAAGACAAAATGCCCTATTGGGCCAGCATCCATAAGAAAAGGAAAGTTTCCAGAGGATATCATCCAAGCCATGTAACATGAGGTGGTGTGGTCAAAGGATGTCCAGACATACAGGTAGAGTGAAAGACAAGGGTGATGTTATCCGTGGGTGCCTTTGTAGAAGGTGAGTTGTACCTGTCATGGATACAATTCTTTCCAAGCCCTTTATTGCCTTTATTCTTTGTTTTCTTTATTACTTTTTCTTTCTTTTTATTTCAAAGTCTAACTAGAGGACACTGCCTTGGCGTGGTGACCAGAGCTGACAGTGTTACCCACAAGTACTTTCACAGAGATGATAAGGCTGGCTCATGATGAGACCCCCTTTCCCTTGGCCATGCAACCAAAGGTCACTGCCCTAGCGTTGTAACCAGATAATGGCAATGTCACACTGCTAGGTACCCATGAACATAATGGGCTGGCTCGTGATGAGACCCCCCATCCTCTTGGCTAGGTCTTGTTTTGTCATTTTTCTTCGGGTCCCTCTTGTTTCTTGTTGAGAGGCTTTTTATTGCCTTCTCGGGGATCCCTGGGCGAGGCATCTCTAGGTTTTATTTTTTAATGGCTTTTATCTCTTACCAACTGCTTTTACCTCCTGGGCCTTTAGCCCCTTCTTCCCATGAGATAAGGTGTAACCCCACAAACAGGTCATCCTAATGTCCGGACTAGGGGAATGGGATAGATGAGTGGGAGATAAGAGTGATGATATGATGGGAGCAGACGATGGCCCTTCAAAATCCCCCCTGGTGGCTAACCAAAACCTATGGGTACAAGCTTGCTAGGGTACCTTGTCAATCCCCCCAAACCATGGTCAAGTGGGTTAATGTAAGATCCAAGCAGTCATCAGAAATGACAGGAATCTGATGCATATATCTGAAGGTTATAATGATCAAATATGACACATACCATGATACCTGGACCAATTACCTCATGGAGCAAGAGTCTTCTCCGATACAAGTCCAAGCCGAAGGCGATGGATGTTGTTGCTGCTGACAGGACAAGTCTAATGAAGAAGAAGAAAGATGGGCCCTCCAGGGCCATGCTCAGGTCAATCCTAGTCTCGGTACTCCATGTCTAGGACCTGTGGGCCTCGAGACATGATCTCCTAGTTATCCCTAGAAATCGGGGATAACAGGCTTTATTTGCTCAAAACATGTCAAAACATGTTTCCCAAATTTTAGCACTTGCTGATTTTTTATGATTTATTTTGACTTTTTTGGGTTTTTTGAGTAAAATTTATTTTTAAGTGATTAAAATCACTAATTTTACTCAACCAAGTGGGTACTTAGGTAATATGGGTGCTCTAGGTCCAAAATGAGCACCCCCAAGGCATATGAAGTCCCCTAGTACCACTTTTTTAATACATCTTTATTTTTTAATTAAAAAATCTCGTTTTGTGGAAAAAATTTAATTAACTGGAAAATTAAAAAAAAAAACTAAGGGGGACTTAGCACATTTCCATAAGACTCTAGGAGTATGTTTAGCATGGTAATATACATTAGACGCTAGGCTTAGATCCATGCTAAGGCCTAACCATGGGTATATACTCTAGCTCTGGAGGGATTGAGTGAAAAAACTCATAAATTATAAATCGCCTGAACGGCAAAATATAATAAATAAGTAAAAGAAACACTCAAGAGTATAACTCATGCTTAGGACTAAGGTGGCTAAGACCTTTTACAAGTTCATCATGCAACATCTCTTATTACAATTTTTTATGGAAATGTGAAAAAGGCTGGTCTTAATAACCGGCTGAACTTCTGAACTCTGAATTTTGAACATGAAAATGTTTAATCTTTGGCGGCTCGCTGGAAGTCCATCCTAGTGCAACTTGGTGGATAACACGTCCCACTTGGGGAAGGATATTCTTGGTGGTTCTTGGTGATATCGCTTGTGCGCTACCTCTGGAAGAGTTGCCTGAGGTTGTGTGGTGTTGCCCAGTTGTTTCATGCCAGTGGCAGTGGCAGTTGTAGTTGCAGTTACAGTAGCAGTAGCAGTAGCAGTTGCAGTTGCAGTAGCAGTAGCAGTAGCAGTTGCAGTAGCAGTAGCAACTGCAGCTGCAGTTACCAGTTGTTCCAGTTCTATGGTGTGCTAGTGATGCGCCTATCTTGCGCCAGTTCTGTGGTGACTCAATTGTCTACCCTCGCTAGGGTTTGACAAGAAGAGATAAGTATTTGTTTCTTCATTGTTGGTTTTCTCTTATGATTAGAGCATGTTCATGGTTGTATTGGAATATTCTCTCTAAGAAAAGTTGGTTGGGTTTTTCTCTGAGTTTGGGGTTTTCCCATGATAAATATGTGTGTCCTCTTGTGCTTGTTTATTTGTTGCTTATATATTTCAGTATATGATTATTGAATGTTAAAAGAAGATAAAAATGCTATGGTAAATCTAATGTTAACGAAACTAATGAAAATCTAACAATTTATTTTTCCTTAAGTTCTACAATTTCACATCTTAAGGCTAATTTAAAAGGAACACCAATCATAAACACTACAAAGCAATCTTAGTTTAGCTTTTTTCATTTTTGCAAAGTAGAACACTAATTGCTAGATCAATTTTCCTTTCAACGTTTTACTTTTGCAAATAAACCAATCCCCTCAACTCCCCTAAGTAGGCTCACGCCAAACAGGGGCTAGACAGTGTGGATTTAGTAATTAGATAAACACTTTACTTTATTGCAATTTTATTTTCTTGCAAATAAACCCGTCCCTTAAGCTCCCCTAAGTAGGCTCTGTTATCGCACAGTTTGTAGCTAGGAGTAAAGGCTATAAGGTAGAAGGCCAAACTGGCGTAACAGGAACCTATCCCACCCAATGTCACCACAATGGGAAGGCTCTTTCTCTTTAGGGAGGCTAGGCCCAGGGGAGACGTCCCCGGTGGTTTTGAAAGGGAAAAGGATAAAAGGATAAGGACAAATTTCCCCTTCACAGATCACCGCCAATCAAATAGTCTCGGCTAAACAGCCAATAATAAGGTATAACCAAAGAAAAGAAAAGCACCTGCTTGAGACAATACAACAACGAAACTGATACGTGCAATCTTGGTTAGTACTTCATATAAATCAGTGACTATCTGATATTCAATATAAGCAATTAAAAGTAAATGTTGACGAAGTCAATGTTTACAAAATAGCAATGATAGATGTATCACTTGTCAATAAATACAAGAATGATATGGCATCCAATATAATCAATCAATACTTGGTCTAATAAATGCCCTCAACTACCATTCAATTGCTCATAGACAAAACGTTGTTGCATCAATGATATAATAGCAAGGAGTGACGTCAGCATTCAGAGTTAGTAGGTTAGGGTTTTGAGACTCAAAAGTTTTAAGAGTTTGTTTGATCAGCTTCACTTCAACGTTTGAGGACTCTCAGATCAATGCCTTGGGGTTTAATGGAGTCATAAGTGAAGGACGCAAAGGTTGGAGGAGATGAGATTTCAAAGGACTAGAGGGAAAAGTTTCAAGATGCTGCTAAAGCAGGGCCTCAAAGACAGAACCCTAGGGGAGAGAGGCTCACGCCTCGTGCTCTCTCCTCCTTCCCGACAAATGGCTAGCTCAAAGACAAGATAAACAGACCAAGACAAGAGGGTTTGATGAGGGAGGTGTTGCTAAAGCAAGGCCTATCAGCAAACCCTAAAGGAAAAACGGCCCTAAGTGTAGATAGCCTAGGCCTAGGACGTCTTCCTCCTCTTGGATTCTAAATGGTACGGCTAGCACTGGGGAAAGAGAAACAAGGAGTGTAGCTACGGCTAGGCTCTCTTTCTCTCTTTCAATGGTTGAAAGTTTCTCTATCAGGAGACATGAGACAAGGACCTACTTGTGTGCTTGTCACCTAGGGTTTTGATTCAGCAAATTTATAAGCAATATGCAAGAAATTTAAACTACAACCATTCAATAAAAATTTTTGCAGAAGAAACACTTACAATTCATGAAGAAATAACCATGCAAACCCTAGTTGTAACACCTTCCTTCAAGAAAAACACCATAGAATGCCAAAAATCTCTTCCTTCAACAAGTGCGCATCACTTAGTTCAGCCAAAAACCCCAATAGGGCGCTGAAAATCAGACCTCACTATGAGTGAGTGAATTTGTGATGATAAAAATGAGAGTGAAAACCCTCAATATATAGTGTATCAATGACCTAATTTACTTTTTAGGTCATAAAAAGGCTGACAAGGCCATAATACCAAAATAATATTGTTTTTACATTAAATGTTAAGTAAAACCCTAATCAAACAAAAGGTGAGACGTCAAGCCCCTCTGAGGGAGACGTTAGCCCTTTCTAGGGCCAGTGCAGCATCCAGAAGCAAAACGTTAGCCCCCCCAGGGGCCTCTCCAACATGCCACACGTGCCACTGTTGCCCAGTCTGCCTCCAAAAGTGTCCATGAAGTTGGATGACATCATAGTGAAGATGGGGACGTCCTAAGCCTTCCAAGGCTAGCGTTCCACTGAAAAGTGGTCATTCCCCCTAGGTCTAGTCCTACCGGAGTGTCTCTGGTGGAACGTCCTCTTCCTCTCAGGTGCAAAACCCCTGATCAAACTCATTCCTATCTCTGCCCCATGATGGGGTCTCAGCATCCATCTGGTGGGCTCTTCAGCCCCATGGAGGTCCAAACTAGTCATCTTCCCATGTGTACCGATCCAAATGGTACCTGTCCGTCAGGCATGGTCCTGCACATCAAAAGCTACGCCCTCCATGGGCTCATCATTCACAGGGATCATAGCAATGTCAATCACATCTCATCATCAATTTTATTAAACATATGCATAAAACCCCTAACACATCAGTCAATAGCTCAAAGACATTACAAAAACCTGCAATACAAGATTGGAGAAAAGGTCAAGGCGTCCTATTGGGCTAGTGTCCACAAGAAAAGGAAGGTTTCCAAAAAGATCTCGTCCAAGCCATGTAAGTGAGGTGGTGTAGCTAGGGGATGTCCAAACATGTGGGTGCAGTGAGGACCAAGGATGCATAAGTGTTACCTGTGGGTGCCTTTGTAGAAGGCGAGTTGTACCTGTCATGGATGCATTTTTTCCAAGCCCATTCTTGCCTTTATTCTTTTTATTCTTGTTTTATTCTTTTATTTGTTTTTTTTGTTCAAGAACTAACCAGGGGACACTGCCTTAGCATGGTGACCAGAGCTGACAGCGTTACCCACAAGTACTTTCACAGAGATGAGAAGGTTGGCTCATGATGAGACCCCCTTTCCCTTGGCCATGCAACCAAAGGTCACTGCCCTGGCGTGGTAACCAAATGGTGGCAATGTCATTCTATTAGGTACCCATGGACCTAATAGGCTGGCTCGTGATGAGACCCCCTATCCTCTTGACTAGGTCTTGTTTTGTTATTTTCCGGGTCCCTCTTGTTTCTTGCCGAGAGGCTTTTTACTGCCTTCTCGAGGATCCCTGGGCGAAGCATCTCGAGGTTTTATTTCTAGGCTTTTGTCTTTTACCAGCTGCTTTTACCTTCTGGGCCTTTAGCCCCTTCTTCCCACGAGATAAGGTGCAATCCTGTAAATAGGTCAACCCAATGCCCGAACAAGGAGAATGGGATAAATGAGCGGGAGATAAGATGAAACAGTGGTGTTATGATGGGAGCGGAGGATGGCTTTTCAGAAATTCCCCTAGTGGCAAACCAAAACCTATGGGCACAGGCTTGCTAGGGCACCCTGTCAATTCCCCCAAGCATGGTCAAGTGGGCAAATGTAAGATCCAAGCAGTTGTTAGAGATAAAAGGAATCAGATGCATATATTTAAAGGTTTTAATGATCAAAAGTGACACATACCATGATACCTGGACCAATTACCTCATGGAGCAAGAACCTTCTTTGATACAGGACCAAGCCGATGGTGATGGATGATGTTGTTGTTGACAATACAAAGCTGATGGAAGAAGAAAAGGATGGGCCCTCCAGGGCCATGCTCAGGTCAATCCTTCTCTCGGTACTCCATGTCTAGGACCTGTGGGCCTCGAGACATGATCTCCTAGTTATCCCTAAAAAGTGGGGATAACAGGCTCATGCCAAACAAGGGTTGGACAGTGTGGACTTAGTTTAATTAAAAAATCTTTATTTTTTTGCAACTTTGTGTTATGCAAATAAACCCATCCCCTCAACTCCCCGATGTATGTTCCTGACCCTTCCACTGCGAGCTTCGTCTCAATCTCTGGAAGTAAGTTCCACGCAAAAGCGAGGCTGGTCAGAGTGGATCTAGTATAATCAGGACAACCTCAAAAAGGTGTTATTTCTTTGTTTGGAAACCGCATAAAGGGAATGTGTGAAGTCAAACAAGATACCTCAGGCTTGTTCCCCCCTGTGTTGGACCTCCGGCACCTTTACTGAGCTTGTTGGTGAAATCATCTGGACTTCGGCAAGTTCTCTACAAATTCCAAGCTAAGGGATAGCCTCTTGAGAGGCCACACTTGGAATAGTTTTATTTTCAAGCAATGCTCTTTGGCAAGTAACTTTCATAATAATAATTACAATCAACACCTAATAAACATTTGACATTAAGCAACTTCTAAAATTTACAAGCAACACACTTGCAAGACTCCACTTTTCAACAACAACTTCTGATACACGGCATCTCGCAGCATTTTTATTACATTTGGCACTGGTCCACACTATTTTGCTTATCATCTCTATTTCAAGTATTTGTATCCTTTTTTCATGTAAGTTGTATCTTTTACGCAAATATCTTGAATGCTTTACTTTCAAACATAAGAAAATCATATTTTTACATGTCATTTATGCTGCTAGTATAGTTTCCATTGTATGTTGTTGTTGCAAATTCTCATTTATATCTTTTTATTGTTGATTGTAGTAAAAACTTCTAGATTCTATTTCTTGTTCTTAGATTAGATCAAGCCTTAGTTTTATTTTTCTTTAGGGACTACCCCCCTTAGTTTCGCTAGGAGTTGGCCTAGACGGAGGAGTCGAGGATCGGGTGACAGCACCTTGACTCGAGACTTGCCCCCAAGGACACACCCAATGGATTAAAAGTTTTTCCACGTTAAACCTGAGGTGTGTATAAAGGCAGAAACACCTTCAACTAAGAAGTCACAAATGGGGAGTATTTATTCCACCAAAGCTGCCCAGAACTTGCACTCGACCCCAACTACTTGAAACAGCCCAGTTGTATGGGCAAGATGGCCTACGAAATGTAAAATGTATCTCTAGGAAATTTGAACCCCGATGCAGGGAATATCACCACCTACACTTAACCATTGAACCAAGACACTATTGACTAGTGTTTAAAAGGTTGGATTAGGCTTGAAAGTTTTTTTCCTTTTGATTACTCTATTTCTAAAATAGTAAAGGTGGTAGAAAGCAAGGTTGCTAAAGCATGGGAGCGGAGCACAAGCACCAGGAGTGCCATTAGAAAAAAACCTAGGAGTGGAGAGGAGCAAGAGAGTTTTTTATATAATATATATTTTTATATATTATAATGCATTTATATTAAAAAAATGCAAAATGCCAAATTAGTTGCAGAATACATGAAAATATACATATCTGTGTTACCTGTAGATAAGATAAGATAATTCTATTAATGTCCAACAAATGACCTCAATTAAGGTCAACGGGACTACTAAGTACAAAAGTATCAATACACTGTGGGAGCGCAACGACCACTCCAATAAAAAACAAAGACAAATCTAATCTAAGATGAAAACTCTCTAGACTAGGAAAGAAAGAAGTGCTCTCGTGCTACTTGTAGATAAGATAAGATAATTCTATTAATGTCCAACAAATGACCTCAAATAGGTCAATGGGACTACTAAGTACAGAAGTATCAATACACTGTGGGAGTGCAACGACCATTCATATAAAAACCAAAGACAGATCTAATCTAAGATGTAAACTCTCTAGACTAGGAAAGAAAGAAGTGCTACCGGAAGAGTTGGATATATACAAGAACCGTTAAGGGTTTAAAAGATAGAAACAAAAGACTCCCTAGGGGAAAATGCCTTGGAGGAGGGTACTGTTGATTTTTCATTAAGCTAGGCTCAAGCATGAGGTTCATTCCAATTTTAGCATTTTACTTGAACCATAGACAATTGCAGTTACACCATAAACAATTTGTTGTAGCAACCAAGATCACAAGAAGAAATGCCATGCACAAGTACACAAGAAGTATCCAGGGAAACCCTTCTCAACAAAGGAAGAAAACCCAGCCAATCCTTTGCTATATTCTTCAAGAGAAAGACCTCCCACACCATAAACCTAGCACACAAAAGGGTGCTCACAAAACCTAGAAGACTAGCGCCCAAGAGAGTAGTGCACTTCAGCCCAAGAACAAGTACTTGCTGAAATTTCCAAACTCACACTTGTGTTATGTTTACTCAATGGGGAAATTACCTTTATTTATATTAGACTGGTCATATCAACAGTAGTATCTATTGGCACAACAGGGCCGACCTCAATAACTCAAAATATAATTAATAATTACCATATTAATTATCTTTTACTTTATGGTGGGGTCGACATGTACCCTTTACATCACAAATAGGGTTACAGGTAAGTATGACTCTTGGACAATATAGCAAGGGATCTCATACACCCACTAGTGCTTAGCCACTAGGGGCACGTCCATCTGTGCTCAGCCACAGGGATGTCCAAGTCTCTATTTCACTGGGTCTCAGAGGAGAATCAACAGAATACACACTCACTAGTACTCAGCCACTAGAATCACGTCCACCTGTGCTCAGCCACAAGAACGTCCTACTCAGCAGATCTCTATCTCACTGCGTCTCACAAGAGAATCATCTAGAGTATCACATCATCTCAACTCTCTGTACAAATGAGAACAGTACATTGTTTCATCTCCGTCTCAGAGAGAATGACACACCCAACTCATGGGCTTGCTCACCCCACACAGGGGCACACAACATTTCATCTTCGTCTCAAAGAGGAACCACACACCCATCTCATGGGCACACCCAACTCATGGGCTTCCTCACCCCACACAAGGGCACACAACATTCCTTCTCCGTCTCAGAGAAGAACAACGCACCCATCTCATGAGCACACCCAAGAGGGTTAGGGTTTCGTTGTTGCAGCAAAACTTTGACTACAACTGCAACTGTAACTGAGCAAATCCTCCCAATCTATCTTCCAGCGGTTAGACTGTCCGAAGATAGTGTGGGCCCATAACCTGTTAGAAAAATAAGTGTGCTCGTTTCACCATAGACAATATAGCAATATTGTCACCTGTGACCCAACCATAGGCCGAAGCCACCCCCGAGCACCTTAACCTTGACAGAGAATAATTCTGGAACCAAACCCTAGGCCTAATAGCCAATCAAGGTAGTGTATCACTCTCCAGAGCTAGCGTACCAAGCAGAAAGTCCAAACCATGACCAAGAGAAAGTCCAAGCCTAAAACCGAAAAGACAAGTTGCAGTAGTTGTAGCTGCAGCTACTCTCCAGACTTGCACACTTACTAAATTTCTGCAGTGCGCACTAAATTTCTACAGTTGCGAGTTGTGTGTCCAAATGAGCTCTGGCATCTTGTATTTATACTACTCTTTCTTAGTTGTCTGGGCCGACTTCTCTTTCTGGAGGCTAAAAACTCAATATTAATTATTTTCTTTAGCCGAATTGTCTTTTAGGGTTGTGTTCAATGCTTTAGGGTTTCTTCTTGCTTCTCGGAATATTCTAGTCTTGTCAAGGTTACACGTGGAGGTTTAATACCTACTGCAACTACCATAATATCAACACAGTTCACAACATTGTGTGTTTTTTGAGGTAGTTGACGAATCCCGATGCACAAGGTCCTAGGACCAAAAATACAACAAGGGATCAAAATGATCGTTATAATATGTACTTGACATGCCACGTTGAAATTTGGGAAAAAAGAAGGTTTTTTGGGCAAAAATCAATTTATAAAGGGTCACGTAGGCATATTTATGGGTAAACGTGGCAAAACAAGGCCATCCATTGTCATGCAAGGATAGCTTCGACATCAAACGTCAAGCAGATCACGTTCCAGATAAAACCCATGTGTCGAAATTCGTCCATTCAACAATGTTTACATGGTTCTAGCAAAATCGAACCAAATTTGGGGTGGTGTCCTCCATTATCCAAGTGAACGTTGGGTAAAATGGTAAATGGTGGAGGTTGGGGGACAAAAGTTAGCAATTGGCACATTTCCTTAGGTAAATTGACCCTCACTTTCATTAAATTGGCCCTAAGCAATAAAATCAACCCACCTCCTAAACTAGTTGCCAACAAAGGAAGCCGTCATTCCTCTCTCAATCGTAAAATAGATAATAGTTGGACAAATTAAATGAGCCATGGAGCAAATCGATACACTCCCAAGCTAATCGTCTCCCATATCAAACAAAATCAATACAAAATTAAATTAAATCAGCCCCAGCAAGTAAATCGGGGCACTTTTCTAATTAAATCGATTCCCAAAATTAACCGTTGGTAAACCATCTTGGTCAATTAAGCAAACTGATTCCCAATTAATTGAATAGACACCTCCAATTTAAAAAATCGATCCACTTTTGGCAGACATGGCAGTGGGGAAGTCAAACCAGTTGTTGGCACATCTTCCTAAAGCAGATCGACCCTCATCTTAGGCACATCAGTCTTCAAGCTAGTCGTTGGAGCCTCCTTTCCTAGCTATCATTTTCATTTTGAATTGGACGTTGCCTCTACAAGTCAAATCAAACCCTTTTGTGGGAAAACTTCAATGTAAAAAATTATTTCCTATATAATGACTTAGGCTCCAAGATGTGGATGACAAGTCAACAAATATTATTTTGAGAGGGGTTTTTACTAGACGTTACAAAGAAAATTATATAAGGCTAGCCCCCTCCTCTCATCTGTTGTCGAATTGTGAGATCATTCATGCCTGTTATCGCACAATCTGTACTTGCCCAAAGCCCAAGGCAAGTGAGGCAAGATTGGCGTAACAAGGGAGTGACCTATCACTATCACCTTAATAGGAAACCCCTTTCTGTTTTGGAGTATGTCAAGATTACCCCAAGGGAGACGCCCCTAGTAACCTAAAGGGCTGATGAAACTAAGACAAGGATGCAAGAATACCCTCTCTCACTGGTCACTCAAGTCAAAAGGTTTGTTATGTCTTGAAGAGATGAAGTGTACCTGCCCAAAACAAGACAACAAAGCAAAAATATAACAGCTTTCAAGTACAAAATGATGTTAGTGCTTCAATAAGACAATGAACCTTTGAAATATAAGCTTGTTGATATAAAATTGCAGCAATATGAAAGTTTACAACAACAATAAGTATTTTATAACAGCTGCAAGAAATATGCCTCAGAATTGCTTGAAAAGACAATGAAAAAGTAGCTTTAACTAGACAAAATGATAATCAATTGTCATAAGCATTTTCTGCAATGTCTAGCTAGCATTAAAGGCCAGTTTTACAGAAAAATTGCTGCAGTTAGAAACTTAGATGGTTGTAGCAATCTTTTGTAACAACAGCAAGTATTAATGCTCAGAATTGCAAGAAAATATCATGGAAACTTAGCATTTATCAAGTAGATTGTTTAGCAATTTTCATAGGGAATTTCTGAGTGAGTTAGATGTGAGTAATGTGGGTGTATGCAGCAAATTAGTGTGGATTAGTATGGCTGTAGCAGTGATTTGCAACAGCAGCAAGTTAACTAGTGAATTAGTCTAGTTTAGAGTTAGTAGAAGTTAGCAAAAGCTTCAAGGAAGAGAGTTTCAGTGTTGGCTTCGACAATCATTCACTAAAGCAAGTGGACAAGTGCCTTTTTGGGCTTATGGAGTCAACAACAGCAATAGCACAACTTGGAAAAAATAGCAATGATAATACTTGCCAAAGGAAAAGAGGCGGATGCAAGAGGTGTTGGCACTTCAAGGCCTCAAACATCCAAATCTTGAAAACAAATTCACTAAAGAGTAAGCACTTTTAGGCCCTAGTGAACCTTTCTTCCTTAGACTATTGAAAATATATTATGCAATAAGCAATTAGAATGAAGCTACTGGAGTGCTAGCACTTTATGGCTCTAGTAGTCACTTCTAAACAAGGTGTACTTGAGAAATTTAAACAAGTAGAAAAGCTAGAGAGAGAAAGAAACACCTTATGTTTCTCTCCTAAGGTTTAAGCAAGCAATTTCATAATCTTTAATATGAAATGAGTAAAATTTACCACAAGCATTTATTACATGAACAAATTGCAGATTTTCTACTTCACCAAGAATAATCAAGCCAAACCCTAGTTGAAGATCTTCCACCATGAAAAATAGTCAAGATACACCATAAAAAGCCTCTCCAAGAAGATGTGCACTAGTTATTTCAGCCAATAGCCCTTAAAGAGGGCGCAAATTTCAGTCCACACTTGTTGTGTGATGAGTTATGATCAACAAATGAGAGTACTTTATCTCTATTTATACAAAACTTAGACCTTTAATTAATTTCAGGTCAAATAAAAGGCCAACCTGACCAATTTACATTAAAATCCAATTTTGACATAAATAAAAATAATTAACAACTAAAAACTGAAAATTTTTCAGGTCCTATCAAGCTGCCAACTAGGTTTGTATTTGACCTCAAGTTGGCTCTAAGTTTCAACGGTCAATGAAGGTTTTGATGTTGTTTTAAGACAGCCAACAGTTCAGGAACTTCTTGCTGATTTGTTACGGATACATTCACAATTTTAGGTGCTCTAGCATGTAGTTTTAGTCACCAACAGTTAGCACATGCATACTAAAATAAATGTAACACACCTAGAGATCTTTACAGCTGAAAATACAGTAATTCTACACTCACATGAAATTTAACACAGGTATTTTTGGTCAACATGACCCTGGATAAAACCCCACCGGGGAAAACCAGTTTGGAATATATGTCTATATATGAGGAGAATAGATGGTGAAATACAGCAAGTACAAAATATAGATGAACCTGATACAATAGCAGCTTGATCCAAGCTGAAATAAAAGTCCAAATGTAGCAAGAGCGCCCTAGGATCCCCGGATCCCATATCAGGATGTGAACGGCAATGCCTCGTGAGATATAATCCTGTAGCATATCACTACCATGAGTCTCCTGCAAATAACACACGGTCTCA
>JASDQU010169953.1:0-10839 GCA_032191745.1 Picea mariana | reverse complement strand
CCACACAAGGCTCCTCTACCATATCAGGAATGCCACTGATATCCTCATGTGTCGTGGCTAGCATAGGTGATTGAGAAGATGAAAAATGTGGCTCGCTCCTCATAGGAAACTCATCATCCTCCATACATGACTTCCTGGAAGCCATGTCTACACCCATAGGTAGGTCATCCAACCTTCTAATCTCATCATGTCTAAGTGCCAACACGTATGAAGCCTCACAAGTGTTACCACTATGTTGAAGTATTAAATCCTCAACATTGCCTGACGGGGAAGATGAAGGACATGCGCTATCATCCTGTCCATCCAACTGTCCCTCAAATGCGCAAGAGTCACTAGCCTCCATCTCGGTCATCTGGTTGAGCTTGTAGTACATGTCTAGCTTTTGTACCCCAGCTCTGGCAATGCATTTGGACTATCCGTCAAAAGAAGGTATGGTGAGTTTACCAACTTTCCGGATGAAATCTATGTTATGCCGTTGTTGCTGCTATTGTCCTCCTCTCTGAGGTTCTCTGGGATGGTTCATGCCCCTAAGTCCACAGTACTCAACCAGTGTCATGTCATGATGGAAGTCATGGCCCAACGCTGCATACTCCCTCTTGTACTCTACAACGTCTTCCGCCTGAGTGGGCAGCCTCTATGCTAATGGATGTTGTGTTGTTGCTAGTGGTGCCCTCTGAAAACTAGGGAACCATGGTCTAGGAATCCTACTCGAAGATGTGTATGTGCGAGTAGGTGTCTGGGGTCTACTGCCTGCCCCTGAGTTCCCCTGTGTTGCATGTGGGGCTTGTGTGCCCAGGATGCCCACCATAGCCAATCTATCAGCCACCTGAGCCAAGGACCGAGACATGGTTCGTTGACTAGCTAACATATCACTGATAACCTGCGTGAAGGTTGCCTCTGGTTCCATGGGAGCCTTACCACTACCCTCTGGTTGCTCATATCTGTCTCCCCACATCCTCTCTGCCTTCTAGGTCACCCGTTGAACTCATCGACTTTAGTCACAGGCTGGCAGGACTAAAGCTCTGATACCACTGAAATATCCCTGATCCCGCTGATCAAGATATTTGCTACTGATCCAATGTTTTGTCTTGCAGATCTGATACACTGGGGGATTTTGGATGCGTTTCAGTTGTGTGTTTGATATCTTTAAGGTTATTGCATGTGCATGTTGGTTATTTCAGGTGCATGTTGGTTATTGCATGTGCATGTTGCATATTTATGGTTTAAACAGTATATAAAGGATGCATGCGAAAGTAAAGAATATCAACTGCCCAATAACATATATTATGTGACTCAAGCATGGAAATACAACAACACACTGGAAATATAGAGTATAATCGTCGCCTAGATCTCATGGATCGTCACTGGAATACAATCAAATGGCATAAAAATACCCGTGATCAGAAGATGAATGCAAATCTGATGCATGCACGGATAGATCGCCAGAAATATGCGACTCCGAAGAAATATGATAATCGCTACCAGCTGGAAAACTCGTCCGAAAGGATAGACCGTCGCAATGTGCCGAAAACTGCTCCAATAGAAGCGCCCTGGCCTCTAGACTGGAATGGATGAGTGTCGGATATCAGATCTAGCCTCTAAGGTACTGGATCTGGACCCCTGGGGGGTTTGCGCACCTCCTGGGACACTGGATGCGCCCCAAATGATTCCACCAACGGAATCAACTGCTATAGAGCTCAAAACGATCGTCTCGCCAAATGCAGAACTGGGTCGGAAGGGTTTCCCCGGATCTGTCCTGATGCTCCGTCTGCAACCCCAAATGTACTGTCGGAAGAGTTGCGCCCTAAATGGTTGGATAATGCGCTCTGCAAGATTCCACCGTCATAATCTAATGATAAATGACTCAATAGAAGCGCCCTAGCTAGATCTCCACTGGGTCGGAAGAAAACTGCAATCTGAGCTCAGACCTCGTGCAGCTCCACAAACCCTCAGGCTGACTTGCGCCCTCACTGGCTGAGCTGCACACACTGTATTGGATACTCCTAAATAGCTCGGTGAAATACCTAGATGGTATCTTCGATGGGCTAGTGTGTGTCTCTCAACACCGAAACCAATCAATGGTGGTGGTTTCCTCCAGAAATCCACAAAACAGCAAGGTCGACTCTCTTCCTCCTCTGGGGACTCTCAACATCAAATCATAACAATGCATAATGAATTAGGTTGCTTTACCCTTCCTTTATAGCTTCTCGAAACCCTAATTCGTTATTGACCTTTTCTCTCCAAGTGACTTTTACTTTATTTTAATTAAATCACTTAATTAATTAATTAATTAACCATTTTGCCTCTAAAAAGTGATTTATCCATCCCGATGGCTTCTCTGACCACTGAAAGTCACTTCTCATCATCTTATCCTGTAATTCTCTTCCTCCCGATTCCGATGAGCTATTACACTAAGAGGTTTCTCCAAGTAATATGCCCATTATGACCTTCTTAGTGAATTTAATTAAGATATGACCCATAATAACTCAAAATTACGGAAATCGTCGGAATGCAACGGAACCAAAGCCCAGCTGTGCAGAATGGATCCTGATGATGAACGATACAAGTCGGGCCCAAATAAACCCCTCAATATCTCCCGAACTCTCTTTCACCCCTATCTGGCTACTCGGGTAGGCATAACACACTGAAATGTTGTAATGTTATAATGTCCCAAAATGGGGGCATTACAGTAAAGGGGTTTTATGCACATGTTTAATAATATTGTCTACTATAGATAATTCATTGTTACAACATACAAATGATCATATAGATAGTAAATGAGACAAAATACTGCAAATCGTATATTATGATATCTTTGTGAGTACAATGCAAAACGTGGCTGAGTAAAATAAATCACTCAGTTAGATCAAATGACAAAAGTATTTTAGTCGGAATACAATAGCAACTAAAACAATAATACCCGATACTAGGAGAATGATGTGGAATGCAATGGATGAGATGGAGATCTGCTATAGGCTACGGCAGCTCACACGACAACTCTTGCAAGTCTGGAAAGTTCGCCCTGGTGGCTAAACCTCTCGGAATTTCCTGGAAACTGTCCCAAATAGTGCGTCCTGCTCTACCTCTCAGTCCTGGTGACCGTCTGGTCCTCTACTGGTGTGTCTGGACCCCGGATGGATCCCCCTGGGGGAATGCGCCCCTTTGCTATTGGAAAACTGCGCCCTAGTGATTCCACCAGCGAAATCGGTTGGTAAGTGTCTCAAACTGATTGCCCTAGCCTACTGTGAAATGGGTCAAAAGGGTTTCCCTGGATCTGATCTGATCCCAAGTGTCGCACTCCCAATGTCCAGAAAATGCGCCCCTGATGATTCCTCCGTCGGAAGCTGACGAGAAACCAGGCAAAAGATGCATATGGCCTGCCTCTCAAATGGGTCGGAGGGGAATCTCTGAACTCTCCCTGGATGGGACAAGTCGATCCACTAAACCTCCTCAGAAGTTGCGCCCTCGTCCTTAACAAGTGCGCCCCTGCTCCTGAATCCTGTAGAACTGTTGTTGAAGACTGATGGAAGACCTGTGTGATCTCCCCGGTGACTAGGGTGTGTCTCTCAACACTGAAATCAACCACTGGTGTATTCCTCCTGGAATCCACTGAGCTACCTCTCCTGAGATGTGCCTTTCTCCTCAATGACAAGTCAAAATCTGCAGAATGATGAGTTAGGTCGTTGTACCTTCTCTTATAGCTGCCCGAAACCCTAATTCGTTGTTGACTTCTAATTTTAGCTCATATGTTCTATTTTTAGCTCAAGTTGGCTTAAAAGCGCTTTTAGCCACTTTTAGCTCAATGTCACTTTCTGATTATAACACCTTTGATTGGGATGACCTCTAGTAACCTTGTCTACCCCTTTCTGGCCCTAGCTATAGTCTAACGGGGTTGTTTAGACCATTAAGCCTCCTCTCTAGAGCTCCTATTTGGAAAGGGACATTACATTCCTTGTGAAGGGTGAAAAATCCTCCCTCGGGATAGGGTATAATGGCCTTAGATCCTTGGTCTTGGAAGCTTTCGCCTAGTTTTTCTACCGAGTCTTTGCAAAGTGAGATTCTCCAACTACTTAACGTGTCTATTACTATTACATCGATCTTGAAAGAGACATGAGGGCAATTATGGAAGGCAACCACCAAGTCTTTGATAAGACCCCGTGTAAAACCATCTCGTGTATCATTATATGGTTGTGATATACTAAATCCTAGTTGGTGCATGACCCTTTCAGTCATAATGTTTTTGGGAGTATCTAGGTGAAAAACGCAATTATGGAGAAGGAAATCATTGATCTGGAGGGTAACATAAAAAGGTGTGGGTTCACTATATATTGTCCCAATGCTTCCAACATGAAAAACAACAGGGGAGTCTCCTCCAAAATCATCTCCCTCGGTGACTTGTGAAGGTAAACATTCAATATCTCCTTCCTCAACCTCCCAATCTTCAAAGATATTTTCAGGAGGACTTAGATCCTCACGAGGCTCATGTTGTTTTGAAAACATCAAGGCATCTTCCATGCTTGAAAATCGCGTGCTCTAAGGGTTGGTTCCTTTAGGGAAAGCATCCAATTTAATGTCATTTTTTACCTCTATTATCTCTGGGAAATCATGCTCTTGTTCTTCCATGCTTTCCTCATCGAACCATAAGATGTCATCTTGGTTGTTCAAAAGATTGACCTGGGAAATGGAATTGCTCAATTTGAAATTTTCTTTAATCCGGCAAGCACCATCTTCTGCTTCCTCGAGGTTTGTAGGAAATCGGTTCTTGAGGGTAGATTGGAAGTCTCCTTCGAAGGAATCTAAATATTGTCGAAGAATAGCGCTCTCTCGCTGAAAGTTGGGCTCAATTTGACCAAGTAAAGTGTTAAACCTATCATTAAATTCCCTAACATTTTCGTCATTTTGTTTGCAAATTTTGAGGTATTGGGAATAAAGGGAGGCCATATCTTCATCACACCCCATCTTCACAGAAAAAATTGTTCTAAATCTTCATGGGTTGTGAGGCTTTTGGTTGGGAGTTTAGTGCTCCATTTTCTAGCATTCCCAGTGAGTGAGGCCAAGAAAAGTCTCATAAATGTGTCAGAATGTTCTTTCCCAGACTGATGGAACTCATAAGTCTCACAGAATTTAGTCCAATGTGTATTACCAGAAGCTCCAGCCTCTCCTAAAAACTTGGGTATCCAAGAATCGGCATCTTTAGGGAGATCATGTAATCCTCCTTCGATATTGGCCAAGTCTAAAGGGTCGAAGAGTTCTTCGGGGGCCCATTTAGGAGGGGCCATAGGGACAACAGGGACTATACGATAATAAGGTGTGTACTGACGCCCGCTACAGGTCGTCATCAATAGAGTCGCCAGACAATCTGCTTGAGATTATCAAAGGGATGAGGGGATCACCCTCAGTGGAGTCGCCAGGTAAGCTATGTGAAATGAAGGCTTTGGACAAAGGTTTACTGAAAATTGTCGTTTGAGGAAAATTGACTCGATGTTCTCTGACAACGGCACCAAAAATGTTATTGCACAATCTATACTTTCTCAAATCCCAAGGCAAGTGAGGCAAGATTGGAGTAACAAGGGGGTGACCTATCACTGTCACCTTAATAGGAAACCCCTTTCTATTTTGGAGTATGTCGAGATTACCCCAAGGGAGACGTCCCTAGTGACCTAAAGGGCTGATGAAACTAAGACAAGGATGCAAGAATACCCCCCTCTCACTGGTCACTCAAGTCAAAAGGTTTGTTATGTCTTTAAGAGATGAAGCAAAAGTAAAGATTGTATCTTCCCAGAACAAGACAACAAAGCAAAACAAAAAGCATCTTTCAAGTACAAAATGATGTTAGTGCTTCAATAAGGCAATGAACCTTTGAAATATAAGCTCGCTGATATAAAATTGCAGCAATATGAAAGTTTACAACAGTAATAAGTATTTTATAACAGCTGCAAGAAATATGCCTCAGAATTGCTTGAAAAGACAATGAAAAAGTAGCTTTAACTTTAACTAGGAAAAATGATAATCAATTGTCACAAGCATTTTCTGCAGTGTCTAGCTAGCATTAAAGGCCAATTTTGCAGAAAATTTGTTGCAGTTAGATGGCTGTAGTAATCTTTGTAACAGAAGCAAGTATTAATGCTCAAAATTGCAAGAAAATATCATGGAAACTTAGCATTTATCAAGTAGATTGTTTAGCAATTGTCACAGGGAATTTTTGAGTGAGTTAGATGTGAGTAATGTAGGTGTATGCAGCAAATTAGTGTGGATTAGTATGGCTGTAGCAGTGATTTGCAACAGCAGCAAGTTAACTAGTGAATTAGTCTAGTTTAGAGTTAGTAGAAGTTAGCAAAAGCTTCAAGGAAGAGAGTTTGAGTGTTGGTTTGAACAATCATTCACTAAAGCAAGTGGACAAGTTCCTTTTTGGGCTTATGGAGTCAAAAACAGCAATAGCACAACTTGAAAAAAATAGCAATGATAATACTTGCCAAAGGAAAAGATGCGGATGCAAGAGGTGTTGGCACTTCAAGGCCTCAAACATCCAAATCGTGAAGACAAATTCAATAGAGAGTAAGCACTCTTAGGCCCTAGTGAACCTTCCTTCCTTAGACTATTGAAAATATATTATGCAATAAGCAATTAGAATGAAGCTACTGGAGTGCTAGCACTTTAGGGCTCTAGTAGTCACTTCTAAACAAGGTGTACTTGAGAAATTTAAACAAGTAGAAAAGCTAGAGAGAGAAAGAAGCACCTTATGTTTCTCTCCTAGAGTTTAAGCAAGCAATTTCATAATCTTTAATATGAAATGAGTAAAATTTACCACAAGCATTTATTACATGAACAAATTGCAGATTTTCTACTTCACCAAGAATAATCAAGCCAAACCCTAGTTGAAGATCTTCCACCATGAAAAATAGCAAAGATACACCATAAAAAGCCTCTCCAAGAAGATGTGCACTAGTTATTTCAGCCAATAGCCCTTAAAGAGGGTGCAAATTTCAGTCCACACTTGTTGTGTGATGAATTATGATCAACAAATGAGAGTACTTTAACTCTATTTATACAAAAATTTGACCTCTAAATAATTTTAGGTCAAATAAAAAGCCGACCTGGCCAATTTACATTAAAATCCAATTTTGACATAAATAAAATTAATTAACATCTAAAACCATCTCCAAGGGTGACGTCATGCCCTTCTAGAATGACGTTGAGCCCCTAAGGTGGAACGTTGGGCTCAAGATGCAGAACGTTTGGCCTCCAAAGGCCCTAGATGATGCCCACACGTGCCACCCAACTCACAACTACCCCCAAAATGAAGACCCTAGCTTTAGATGACGTCCAGGGTCATGATGGTGACATCCTGGGCTTTCAAAGGCCAAAGTCCATGTGGAAGAGCAAGATCCCCCTAGGTCTAGGTCTGCCAGGGTGCCTCCAAGGTGACATCCTTCTTTCTTCCTCGTGCAAATCTCTGATGTCTTCTTGCCCCTGGTTGGGGTTACAGCATCCATTTGTGGGATTTAAGCCCCCATGAGGGTCTGAGCTAATCATTCCCTCGTGTGTACCTGTCCACCGGGCAAGGTCCTACAACAACAACAAGTACCCCCTCCTGGGGTTCATAAGTCATAGGGATCATAACATGTAAATCACATCCAATAATTAATTACCCAAACATGTGCATCAAACCCCCCTTTACCCAGACAAATGCTCAAAGACGTTATGCAATTTGACAAGTCAGGTTTGGAGAAGGTCTCAGGGTGTCCTATTGGGCTAATCTTCCTTAAGTTTGGGGTGCTTCCCAGGTGGGAGCCAATCCAGGTCATGTAAGTGTATGAGGTGGCATGGGGTAAGTGTTTGGGCATGGGGTGCAGTGATAACAAGGAAATGTAAGTCTTACCTGTGGGTGCCTTTGTAGAGGGCGAGTTGCACCTTGTCATAGATGCAATTGTTTCATAGCCCATTTACTGCCTTTTATTCTTAACTTTATTATCTTTTGATCTTTTTCTTTTGTGCTTCAAGGGAAGAGTTGAGGGACATTGTCCTAGCTTGGTGACCAAAGGTGACAGCGTTATCCACAAACATTTCACGAAGATGAAAAGGTTGGCTCGTGATGAGACCCCCTTTCTCTTGGCTATGCTACCAAGAGCCACTACCCTGGTTTGGTGACCAAATTGGTGGTAGTGTCATACCACTACATGCCCATGGTCATAATAGGTCAGCTCGTGATGAGACCTCCTATCCACCAACTAGTACCTTGAGTGTTTATTTATCTTATGGGTTCCCTTTTCTTACTGAGAAGCTTTTTACTGCTTTCTCAAGAATCCCTGGGCGAAGCATCTCAAAGGTTTTGAAGGCTTTTAACTCTTGCCGGCTACTTTTACCCTCTAGGCCTTTAGCCCCTTCTTCCCACAAGGCAAGGTACAGCCCTTCCTAGTGTGGCCAATCCCAATGCCCGAACAAAGGTAGGGGAAGATGAGAGGAATAAAGATGGAGAGTGGTAAGTATGGAGGGAACAGACGATGACCTTTCACAGACCAACCCAATGGCAACCCATCCTAAAGGGAGATCAACTTACTAGGGCACCATGTCACCCTTCCAAGTATGAAGAGGTCAAAGAGCATAATTTTCAAGTAAACGTTATGAAATGAAGGAGAATTTGATGCAACATATTCAAGTGCTTCAAGAATCAAAGTGACACCTACCATGATACCCGAACTCATTACCTCATGGAGCAAGACTTATTGTTGCTTCAGGATCAGGCTGGTGGGATGGATACTGCTGTTGTTGATAAATGGGTTGCACTAAAGAAAAGAGGGGCCCTCTGAGGCCATGCTCAAGTAATTCGGCTCTCGGTACTCCATGTCTAGGACCTGTGGGCCTTGAGACGTGATCTCCTTAGTTATCCCTAGGGTAGGGGATAACAATGCCACTCAATAGAAATTTTGTCTTTTTAGCAATTTTATGGGTTGATTATTCTATTCTTGTTCTTATTGGCAAAGGGGTAAAAGTACTTCATAGAGTAGACATTGTCTTTTGGTGTTATTTGCAAAGTTATTGGATCAATCCATTGAGGGGCTGCATAGTCGCATGGAAGGAGAGGTCTAGACTTTCATCGCATCTCTCATTTAGTGGTGTTAAGTGAGTCAAATCCAAGGTTGGACAAACCCTTATAGAGGGTATCTTCAACAAGGAGGAGATTTCATTTTACACCCATGTTGATCTAATGGTTGGAGACCATCCTACGAGAGGCACTTTCCTGGAAAGATCCGGAAACAATATAACTACTCTAGACTAGATAGGGGGCAATAGTCCATCAACTCCAAACCCAATTCCTAGTCCAAAGTCTGCAGCCGATTTAGAAGGGGTTGTGATTGCAATTCGACACTCCAAAGATAAAGGTATGGCCTAGGTAAGCCTCACCACTTCAACCACTTTATTTAAAAAATACAAATCTCTTTTATTTTTTGTTTTGAATAAAAATAAAGGGCCAAAAAACATTTCACCTAGCTTGTGATTGAAGTCCTATTTTACATAGCTAGTAGATCCTTGGGATTTTGCCTTTAGATTCGTTTCTACCCAAGGATATTTTATCCTCTGTTTTCTGCAATTTATTTCCTATTTCATGAGGGTATCATGAGGATTTTGCAGATCTAAAATATATTACAGCAAAGCCTACACCAAATCCGGCAATAACCTCACTCCAAAGAGGTTGCCAAGTAAGTTTACATCTTAAAAAACCCTCTGTATTTTTCCAAATTTGTTTTTCATAGTTAAACACCTCATTTTCTGGAATAAATAAGTGATTTCCAGCCACAACAAGATTATTTCTTGACTGGAATAATTTTCTCGGTTTTGACCCTAGGGGGATTTGAACCCCAAACTTTGCAAGTAATCTCCAGATTGCTGGAAATTGCAATTTTAATGCAGATTTGAAGTTCTGGACTATAGACATTGTTGTTAACTTGCTGCCCAAGCTTCCCCACCCACAGATTTGTTGATCTTGGGTGTATTCACACTTGTGGGGGGGGGGGGGGCGAAAAGGGCATTTTCTTTGTTGTTTTCTGCATCTCATGTGCATTTGCAGATCTGAAAGTTCAGAAAAGAAAGTAATACATTCGTTTATAGCCACTTACCAAGAGGTAAAGCGAAGAAATCATCTCTTAATTGATAAGGGTAATTATCACTCACTCCACATTGCTTTACTAGCTCATATTTCAAGGTTTGAGTGATATTTCGTTTGTAGATCTGTATTATTCCTACTATTCATTTCATTTCCAGATCAGTAAGAATTAAACAATTAACTCCTACCTTCACTTTAGACACTTATGCTAGGCCTTGGTCCACTAAGCTTGGGTAAAGAATCTTGTGTGTGATAGGGAAGCCTCCCATAGTCCTTTTTGTAGGAGTTGGGTTTAAAGAGTGGGGACTTGTGCCGAGGTGACAGTGGGCACTGTTATCCACCAAGATGCACTAGGATGGACTTGCAGTTGACCCGCCAAAGATTGAGCAAGTATTTGCTCAATATTAGAGTTCAGAAGTCCATTTGGCCAATATGGCCACCTTTTTCTTCTCCTTCTATACCGCATTTCCATGCCCATGTGGGGAATTGTAATAAAATGACTCATGTTGAAATAATGTAACTGCGAAGGGCATTCTTATTATTTTGTTATTGGATTAAATCTCCATTGTGGATTAATCATGTCATTATTATTATTTTTATTATTAGGTTAAATCCCCATTGAGGATTAACCAAGTCGGTAATTGTATAAGGACCAAATCCCCTTTTGCGGATTGGTCATCGGACAATTATAATGTAAAGAATAAGAAGTCGGCCCCAGCAGTTATAATGAAAGGTCG
>JASDQU010169952.1:0-21246 GCA_032191745.1 Picea mariana | reverse complement strand
TATTGTTAAGTATATAAAAAAGGTAATAGTATATTTAATCAATTCTGAATTATTTTAAATAAAATATAATATAAATCTACATATTTTTCCACTACATCATTTATTGTGTGCAGAGGAATCTAAAACTTTTGTTATTATTTTTTATCACCTCTTAACTGTACATTAACCCAATTTACTTGGCAACTATCATTAATAAGACAATATAGATTAACATTCACTAGATAACGCCTCTAACTTAGTGTGACATGGCATTTGTTTAGTGTGATGTGGCATATGCTTTAATTGTTTTAATATTTTTATTAGAAGGCCAATTTTAGACCCCAAATTTATTCTAATGTCTTTTTGGTAGCACCTATGGGACTCAATGATTCCTTCTTGGAAGGATTAGCATACTTTGGTGCATGAGTATCCTTTGCTTTCTTCATACTAACAAACTATCACAAAGTTTGTTGGGCTCATCCCGTAAGAGGATATGTACAAAATAAATGTTGCAATTCTAGGATCATATTGGTAGGATTGGGCATGGAGCTTTGGTCTTCCTTTATAGTTGTATAATTACTAGAGGATATATTCCATTTCTCATTAGTGAAATTATCTAGACCCTATCATCAACGCTTGTTGGTCTTGAACAATTTCATAGGATAGGTGGATTCATTGGCTTCATAGTCCTTTGTTTGTTAAAAATTCGTATAAGTTGTGGGTTATTGCATGGTTGGTTATTTATCAGGGGATCCCATCTAAGCTAGGTTGTTAAAGAGTGGTCATTTGATGGTCTTTGTCTTGTTTTTTAATGCTCCAAGATAGTGAAGAACATTTTTTTGCAAGTTTCATCTTGCAAAATGTGGTTGGAAGTATGTGTGGTATCAATATTCAGTTTTTCTTTAGGGAAGAATCCATTGGCGAGTAGCCTTGTTTGGCGATTGGAGCTATTTGGTTTGTACCTATTTCATTGGGATATGACATTTCTTGAGGATCTCTACTTTGTATACCCTTTGAAATATTTTTTGTAGGTTGATTTTTGATAATGAGGTCAGTTCTTTGAATGCTCTCTGTACCATTTGACAGGATGAGGTATGTATGTAGTTGTTGGATAATGGTTCTTTGGTGTTTAAGAATGTGAAGTTTGTAGATTAGTAGTTTATTCTGGGGTTTTTTTCTTTATAGTATCGAGGAGGAGGATATAAATTCCATTATATATACTCTTTTTCCTTTTGATTTGTCAATGTAACATGTTTTTCAAAAAAAAAGTTGAATCCAAGCTGGAGATACCTCCATATGTTGGCATTGTCAACGTTGGAAGGTTGGATAATTGGGTGAAAAAACTAGAGGTTTATTTTTAGTAATACTCTAGTTTATCAAGAGAGGATTTAATTTTCTATAACAAAAATGAGTGGGCATCCTGTTAGTCTCTAACTTTATTTTTTATTGAGTGTCCCTAATCCTTAATCCTCCATGCTTACGTTTTGTTTCCTGAAACTTGGTTTTTACCCCTTGGATTGATTTGTCATTCTTTGCAATTTTTTCACTTTTTAATGATTTTCTTAAGTTTTTAAAGGTTTAGGATTTGATTTGATGAATCTTGTCACATCACTTGTCTATTCATTTTTTAATTTTCAAAATTTCTGCCAAGTCATGAATGACACTACAGGAATAGCGTTATTCCTGCAGCGCCAAGGATAATCATGTTTTTACATGCGCCAGCTCACCCTAATCACATCATAATTGCGCAAATCATGATTAGAAGATTTGTATGCTTCTCCACAATCTCTTCTCAAGTTGATACTACAATTATAACCATTATATGCGAGGGATTGAGTTGTACCATCCTGACCTACATCAAATCAAACACATTTTGATATCATTAATAGAAACTATCACCTTATATTCTAATGTATTAGGTATTTTGTGCAGAGATCGAATTGGTAAAAGAAGATATTTTTAGTTTCTAACAGTCCAAAGGTTTTAAAATTCTCAGTATCAAACCTCGCAGATATTTTTACAGGACTATATCAGCAGCATGGCGTCGAAGAAGAGTGGACAGATTATTATATTCGAACCAGAGGGCACAGAATTATTTGAATCATACCCCCAAATGGCGTAGAGGTTTAAAGATGTAGGTTGCTTTGAGTTTCTTACAACCTTCCAGGGACACGATGAACAGATCTTAATGATCTTCGCATAGAATTTTGATGGCTTTGAAGTTGTAATTAGGAAATTACTGATGATGGTGACTGAGCATTCAATTGCAAGAGCCTGTAAATTTCCAGTTGGTGGAGAAAGGTAGTGGAAGCAAGAGAATGTGTTTATGGAATTCGTGAATTAGTTCTTAATCCCAGAAAAACAAAACCCTAACTGAAAAAAGGGAATTCCACATAGTTGGGTAAAGAAGGAATGGCATACTTCTTTTATGATCATCCACGGGTATATCACGTGTGAGGGTAAATTTTCACTGGTTTATATTTACCATATCAGACTGTGAATTCACATTAATGGGGATTATCCTCTCAATTTACCCTATTTCCTACTTAAGAGTTTATCGAAAATGTCCAAGAGGGTGCAGTCTCATCCTGCTACAGCTAAAGGCAGTCTTTTTCATCAAGGTTTAATAAAGACATTCGTCATTTCCTCTTTAAACAGTCCAAAGATCCTGGGATTGGCTAATCTAGTCTTTAGGAAATGACTCACAGCCAGCTAAATCCAAATAGGCCAAAGGTAAGAAATCAACTCAGCAGAAACAGATTGGTACAGTCACTAAGTCACCAATTAAAGAAGGATCATCTACAGCTAGGGTAACACGGATAGCAAAAGGAAGATGCAAAATCAACAAATCTTTGGAGATGCTCATGTAGGTAAAAGTTAGGAAGAAGCTACCACCAGTAAAGGTAAGAGATCAAAACCATATGAAAATATTGATATATTTCTTGTTCCAAAGATAAAGATAGAAATTGATGTGGATGAATATTATACTATGAACCCAATTCATTCTCCACTCAAGAAGAAACAGAAATCTACAATTAAGAAAAGTGCAAAGGGAAAAAAATAGAGGAAGAAGCCTACACATGTGCCTAAGTAGCCTAGGAGAAACTCCACTAGGGCTGTCAATAAATTCAGGTTAAATTCTAAGGCCATGTTTGATCCATCCATTAAAAAAGAGAATATTATAATCATTGAGGATAATTTTGAAGATCTTAAAACAGGCATCAAGAAACAGGCGGAGACACCTTCTTTAAATAGGAATGAGAAACAAACTGAAAACTTGGGGAAGACACAAGAAAAAGGAAAACAAGTTGCTCAAATACTCCAGGAGACTTGTGAAAAGAGAAACCACAAAATAAAATTAAATATCTAAATCTGTGTTTAAAGGTACAGATGTAGTTTATGATGACAGAGATGATCTTTTTGCAGAACCAGAAAAGCTACAGGAAATACTCTGTGTTTTACATGTTTTAGTCTTTATCCTCAAGAGAGGTTTCAGAACAGTTGGAGATGAATTCATTGAAACCAAAAGAGTTTTTTGTTGGGACATGCCCCTTAACAAAAACCTCTCTCAGATTTTACACATATATCACTGTTTGAAGCAAGAGAATGTGGTTATGGAATTTGTGAATCAATTCTTAATCCCAGAAAAACAAAACCCTAACTGAAAAAAGAAAATTCCACATAGTTGTGTAAAGAAGGAATTGTATACTCCTTTGATTATCATCCACAGGTATATCACGTGTGAGGGTAGGTTTTCACTGGTTTATATTTACCATATCAGACTATGAATTCACATTAATGGGGATTGTCCTCTCAATTTACCCTATTTCCTACTTAAGAGTTTATCTGAAATGTCCAAGAGGCTGCAGTCTCATCCTACTACAGCTAAAGGCAGTCTTTTTCACCAAGGTTTAATAAAGACATTGGTCATTTCCTCTTTAAATAGTCCAAATATCCTAGTATTGGCTAATCTAGTCTTTAGGAAATGATTCACAGCCAACTAAATCCAAAAAGGCCAAAGGTAAGAAATCAGTTCAACAAAAACATATTGGTACAGTCACTAAGTCACCAATTAAAGAAGGATCATCTGTAGCTAGGGTAACACAGGATAGCAAAAGGAATATGCAAAATAAACAAATCTTTGGATATGCTCTTGTAGGTAAAAGTCAGGAAGAAGCTACCACCAGTAAAGGTAAGAGATCAAAATCATATGAAAATATTGATATATTTCGTGTTCCAAAGACAAATATGGAAATTGATGTGGATGAATATTATACTATGAACCCAATTCATTCTCCAATCAAGGAGAAATAGAAATCTACAATTAAGAAAAGTGCAAAGGGAAAAAAACAGAGGAAGAAGCCTACACTTGTGCCTAAGTAGCCTAGGAGAAACTCCACTAGGGCTGTCAATAAATTCAAGTTAAATTCTAAGGCCATGTTTGATCCATCCATTAAAAAATAGAATATTATAATCATTGACGATAATTCTGAAGATCCTAAAACAGCCATCAAGAAATAGGCAGAGACACCTTCTTTGCACGGGAATGAGAAACAAACTGGAAACTTGGGGAAGACACAAGAAAAATGAAAACAAGTTGCTCAAATACTCCAAGAGACTTGTGAAAAGAGAAACCACAAAATCAAATTAAATATCTAAATCTGTGTTTAAAGGTACAGATGTAGTTTATGATGACAGGGATGATCTTTTTACAGAACTAGAAAAGCTACAGGAAATACTCTGTGTTTTACATGTTTTAGTCTTTATCCTCAAGAGAGGTTTCAGAACAGCTGGAGATGAATTCGTTGAAACCAAAAGAGGTTTGTGTTGGGAACGGGCCCCTTCATAAAAATCTCTCTCAAATTTTACACATATATCACCGTTTGATAGATACAAAGAGATTTTTGGACCCTATTTTTCAGGAATTTGCCAGATTTGCTTTCCTAAAAACTCTCATGGACAACAGTTGACAAGCCACTTCATCAATTAGAATTGGATATCAGATTTGATCTTCTCCTTGATTATTTGAAACAAGAAACTAAATATAGATGAGAAGGTTTTCAGATCCATTTCTTTTGGATCTTGGTAAATATGTATTCTTTCTATATAAACAGGGTAGAAGGAGAAGAAAAAAGGGGTGGGAGAAGTTGGGCATTCAAGGACCTTTTTGTAAAATCCATTGTAAGACAGTTTATATTCCATATTAATACTAAATGGAAAAGACATGTTTGTTGACAATTAAAATCGCAATGAGGATTTTTCTAACAAGATATATAATACTAGTATGTGGGACCCCCTTGTAGTTTGGGAGATCAGATCTGGTTCTTATTTCATGTTTACGTTGTTGTTCGACACTGCTTACAGAAGTTCTACATGATTGATGAAATATTGGTTTTATTGATGATGGATAAGGCCTATTATGTGTTGGTTCTAATTGCGACAAATGAACGATGGATAAGGCATGTTATGTGTTGTTTTTGTTGCTCTAGGATCTAATTTCATGTTACGATGGCATATGTTATCCATTGTTACCCTTGCTATCTGTTCCTAGATTCATTATTGTGACACCTGCATAATAGACATGTTAGTAACAACACATAAGAGTAGTTGAAAAGGGATAAAAGAAAGATAAACAAAATACAAAAGGAAGAAACTAAACTTTACTAATATGCTACACTATATGCATTGGAATTAAAAGGATTGTTGTTAGTCCTCGCTAATGGGGTTAGTGGCTATACGATTTATTGAGTTATTTGGAAACACATGTGATATGTGGTATAGTATGGTTGGCAGTGGTTAATGTGACATAAGGTGGCGCTTTTGGAAAACAGTGGATGTTGGTTTTGATGCATGGTTTAATTGAATTAATTAATGGAAGGTTGATTGGCGTGTACTAAGGAATTGAATGAGTGGGGGTGGAGGCGACATGCATTTAGTGCATGTTACTCATACTCCTTCCACTGGTCCTCACCCTAGCTTGGATATTGTTCAACTCTGTTTTGTTGTGGTTAAGCTCTGATTTTCAAGCAAAGGAAGAACCGCTTGGCCAAGCTCGTGTTTTTAAGGTTTTCTTGGTTACAGGTATGTCTTTTCTCCATCCATGAACCCACTCTGGTTATGAAATAGATATTGGCTCGGTGATATATGGTCTGTTCTTTTCTTAAGACTGGCAACTGTGTAAAATTGTGATATTTTTCTGGAATGAACGGTTGGTGTGGTTTTCATTGCAATAATGTTTGAAGTCACAGTTTCATTGATCATTCTGAGTATTAGAAACCATGAAATCTCTATGTCATCCTTATTGGTCTTGATTGAAGGGTTTCATTCGGTCCAGATTGGTTGGCTATACCCACGCATTTTTTTCACCATACTCAATCATTTTGTTGTTATGGGGTTGTTGGGTTTCAACCACCTTGTGTCACTGTGTAGTGTTTCACTTGGGTATGGGTTCGTTCATGTTACTGATGGTTGCGTGGTGGGTTGTGATGGTTTTTATGCCAAAGGGATTGCTTAAGGTTGACTGTTATTTCTTGGCTCTGTTTTATCTCAGCATTCTTTGGTTGATTAGGAAAACCACGAGCGTTATACCCTACGTGTTCTAAGTGTTGTTACAGGACCAAAATGAAGCCCTCTCTCCTATGTTTATAGTCTCTCCTATCTCGTGAACTGTCATCATGTTTGTGAATTTATTGGTGGTATACCCTGTGTGTGCACCATTGGTCTCGGAGGTTCTCACCCGATGTTGGTCCACAGAGTGAACCCTTGATTTCTCAAGCCTATTTTTTTATAGAGGGAACCATTATGTACTGTCGGGTATACTGTTGATTGTTATGATTTGATGGTGTATTGTCGACAATGTTCGATTACTGGCTCATCTATGTTGATTATGTTGACAGTAGGTGTTGGTTTTGGGATTTAGTCACTGCATTGGTTATTATGACAATTGAATTGATAATCTCAGCATGGTTAATTGGTTGATTAGAGAAATGGGATTGAATACACAGTCGTTATCTCTTACATTGTAATTATTGAATTGTTAACCCAACATTAGTTCATAATTGACTAAGTCAGCGATGCTTCGTGCGTGAGGCATTGGTATGTGTGGGTTTCCTATAACATGTTATGTTGAGTTGATGGTTGTTGTGACTGTGTGTTTTAAATCGCCAAATGAGAGTATTGCAATCATGATAATTGTGGCATGGATATCAATTGTATATGCTATGAATATTGGTTGCTTGCACCATCAAAGATGGTCACGGGTTTTTTAAACAATATGGTTGTGTTACAATTTTATCTATTTCAGAAATGGGATTGGGCATATTATTGTTTCCTCGTTGTATTGGATTGATAGCTCGGCATCGTTAATGTTTGGTTTCGGGGTAATTAGACATGTCAGTCACAGAAATGATCTTGCATTTTGTTGATTGGTCTGTGTATCCCACAACATCGTATGAGTTGAGATGGCGATTGTTGTTACCGTGTGTTTAAATGGCAAGTCAGGATTATTGTAAATTGAAATATTGATCATTGTGTTTGATTGTCCACTATGTATGTTTAATGAATATCATACATACTAACAGAGATAGGTACGGGTGCTGTGACAGTATCATCTCATTACAATTTAATTGTTAGATGGAATTGAGGGATGAAATCAGGCATGCTTTTTGTGTATGTGTTTGATTAAGGAAATAATTCATGGAAGGTGGTTGATTTTTTACGCTGAACAAAGTGGAAATAAGTGACTGTGTGTTCATTTGGAAATTGTTTTAAAACAGTAAGTGGAAAAATGAGAAGAAACAGAACTCTTTTACAAGTTGTTATGGAAGGCATATTATCTTGTTTTGATGACACTGTTTTAAAGATTTAATTATGAACAGTGAGCAAGTTAATACAGAGAGTTGATTGAATTTTACATAGTAGTTGTTTAAATTGATCATAGCGATCATTTGGTTGGTATTGGATATTTTGTGCTTGATATAGAATGGTTTAAGGATTACTTAATTAATTTTATGAACAGTACCTGCTCTCTTTCCCTATCATTATTTCACTTTTCACTAATTACAATCCCCTCGCCTTCCCATGTCCATTTTTCACTCCTTGTTCCTAAAATTTAATTACAATTAAGAGAATTTTGTATTGCAACAGTTTGAAATCACAGTTTCTTGGATTGATTGCAATGACATGTTCCTTGGTTTACATTATAGTTGATTGTGTTTGTATTGAGCGAAAAATGATAAAATGAGGGGGAAAAGAATCTTGGTTACTGCTCACAGACAACAGTTAAACAATTTGTATGGATTGGATTGCATGAGTCTGATATGTTGTTGAGCCAAAATATATTTCATATTTTTAAGGAGTTGTCATGTATGGTTGTTAAAGGAACTATTTTCTAATCAATCATGCATGCAAGAATGAGATTTTTTAGCCGAGGTAGCCATGGTAGAGTCAAACGAGGGACAGGTAATCGGAACAGAGGCCCAAGAAGGCCAATATTCTCTGTACACTTTGATGTCGACTTGCAAGATTTAGGCCAGCTATTTCAGGATGGGTTTTTCAATTGGATTGGGAAAGGAGTGGTCCAACCGAGGCCTGAAAGGCCTCCCTTCCAAGTTCCACAATCCCATGGTATTTTCATGCCCCCTCATGTCTCATTGCAACCCGAGGTTCCCGAAAAAAACGAATGACAAGAGATTGTCCACCCGGTAGTCTCCCAACATCGTGGCTGGCCCAATTTGTCTTTACCTGCTCCCCCGCCTAACAATCATATTGTCCAAGTTGCCCCTGCCCACTCACCAGTGAAATCCTCTCATGCTAGCAAAAGGTTGAAAATCGAGGCCCACCATGCCCCTGACAAAGAAAAATCCACTGCTGCCCCTTCCTCACCCTCCAATGGCTCTGATAAATCTATGTCTTCCCAGATGCATTTGAGGGACGATTGTTCTCATGTGATCAACTAAATTAATCCTAAAGGCTCAGCGCAACCAAAGGAAAATTCAGAAAAATCAAAGGGTGACAGCAGCAATCAAGGAAAGATTGCATCTCAGAGTGGAAAATATGGTTTTTGAGTTTTATTTTATTTATTGTTGATGACAGTTGACTTCATAAGTTTTAGACAGCATGTTTTCTTTGGATATATGACTAATATATTTTTTGAAAATAATTTCAAATATCAATGAGATAAATTGTCAAATGTGAATGTGATGATGGGAGTCACAAGGAGGGGTGTTTCTTAATTAACTAGTTATGTTATGATTGTTAAAAGATAAAGGGAGTCACAAGGGGTCCCACCTACTAGTTATTATTTATTTAAAACCCTTATTATGATTTATTACTTTTCCCCCCTAACTAAAAATTTGGTTGAGTTTTTAGTTAACTTAACTAATGAAGTAGTTCAACTACTTCAACCAATTATAATTTGCTTAAGGGGAAAAGAAAAGGGAGGAACAAGAGGAGGATAGAAGGAGAAGCATACTAAGGTTTTTTCTTTGAGTTTGTGTTGAGATAGTTCAGTTTTCATTCATTCCTTAATTGATCATAAGCCTAATTATTTTTTATGATAGCAAGGTCTTATTGTAGACAGCAAGATTCAGGGTTGAATTACACCATTCAGACACTTGTTCTTCAGAGGTGTTGATCTATCTTTGATAGTCTATGTAGACTTGTCTGTTTGTGAATTAGTTTAAATCATTGACAAAGGTTATTGTGTAGAGTCTAGTGGGCAGCAATTTGTGGCAATCTGATCCATCTTTTAGAGTTCAATTTTTTTATTTTTTGTCAGAGGTCTTTTTGTATGTTNGTTTCATCGGGGACGTCTAAGTTTGACTTTGGTCCAAAACTTCTTCACAAAATTTTGTAAAGAGAATGACTCTTTGATGAATTGGAATGAAATAAAGGATTGCTTTATGTCTCATCTATCTTGATTATCATATTGGTGTCTTTACTTCTGTCTCTACATTTATTTCAGAAACTGTTATATTCAGAAAATCATATAAATAATGAATATTCCAACAAGATTTTATTTATAAAAATACTAGCCTAAGCACTTGTAATCAATACTAGTGAGTTAGGATATTATTTTTGATGACTATAAACATAGGGTGACATTCTCGTCTATTTTTCTTTAGCCAAGCAGAATCTGAAAATGCTTGAGTACGATCATTTCATATATTTTCCTCAACAATGTTGATGGTCATATTTTCTTTCATATCTTATTCTACTTCTTTTCTTACTTGAAGTCATTTATTCTATTGCAGTGAATTTGATTTCTTGATTTTAAGGAATACAGTGAAAATTTTGTTGTTTTTGTTTATTATCAAGGTTGTCTTCAAGTACATGTTCTTGTTTCTCAATGATATTGTGAAATAAAAAATATATATGGATTTGACAAATTGAATACTCTCATATATTCTTTTATTTATTTACCTTATTGTCTGATCTATTTATTTGTCTACCATTTACTAAGTCAGTGGGATGTTAACTGGATGTTACATTTGAGTTATGTGTTTATTTTGAACCTTTGAACCAGCTTTCAACCATTTTCTAAAAACCTATTCATAAAACCCTTAAAAAATTATTGCAATAACTTGATGATGCTCTAGCCTGCCCTCTCATAGTCAAGTGAAACTTTAGGGACTAACATCTTTTGGTGTCATTGTCGGGGATGGAGACATGAATTATTTATCCCTGGGAGAACGAAAATGATCAATTCTAGCTCTTAATGGTGAACAGGATTTGGATACTTTTTCTGAATGTATCATTCACTTGGCGACTCCATGAAGGAAGAATCCATTGACAAATCCACTGATATGAGATGTCAAAGGATATGGAAGCCATTTTGGCATGGAGGTTTGCACCATTTAATTTCTCTGCTATTGTTGGTTTCCCTAATGATGTTCCTACTATCAATATATGGGGAGATTTCCTTTCATGATTCAGAGAAAAGGATGAGGACAATCTGGTACTACATTTGATTAAGTTTCATCAATGCATGGATCAACTGAATATTCATCATGAAGATGCATTGATGAAAATGTTTATGTACTCTTTGGAGGGTGATGTGCGTGTCTTGTACAAATCTCTTCATGCTTCTAGCATTTCTTCTTTAAGAGAATTTCATGTTGCATTCAATGAACAATGTAAAAGGTATTTTCCAGTTGATCTTATTCTGGTAAATTGTTGTGAGCAATGTAAATCAGGATATTGTTCTCAAGAAATTGATTCCTCTAGCAGTACAGATGAAGAGGATGATTACCTCAAGGAAGAGGAAGAAGATTCATTATCAGTCATATCTTCTTCTAAATATGTCCTACAACAGGAATATTTTCAGCATTTTGATCTTGAAACTCATAACAATGATACTTTAGATGCATTTGGTATGCATTTGAAATTTAAGAGAATTTCATGCTGCATTCAATGAACAATGTAAAAGGTATTTTCCAGTTGAGCTTATTCTGGTAGATTGTTGTGAGCAATGTAAATCGGGATATTATTCTCAAGAAATTGATTCCTCTAGCAGTACAGATGAAGAGGATGATTACCTTAAGGAAGAGGAAGAATATTCATTATCAGTCATATCTTCTTCTAAATCTGTCCTACAACAAGAATATTTTCAGCATTCTGATCTTGAAATTCATAACAATGATACTTTAGATGCATTTGGTATCAATATGAATGTTTCTAATAATAGTGAGTATGATACAAATGTTGTTCCTAATCTGTTTGAAGATCAGTTGTTGACTGAAGAAATTCTTGTTGAAGACCATATTGTAGATGAGAAAGAAAAACCAGCAGTTGCAAATGTATATGATGTTGTTTCATATGCATCTTATGGTCAAAATTCTTATGATGATCAAACAACATATATATGCTCATTTTTTCAATATGATCGTGAAGTAGAGGTCCTTGGTTTTCAGAGTTCAGAAAAATTTTCAAATCAGCCTTTGTTTGATAAGTATGATGATGATCTTGAAGTCCTGGATCTAGATGTTGATGATATGACAAATTCTAACCAGCAAATTCATGAAGGCATACAATCCATCATCCATGAAGAGACGGAGTCGGTGTATGATAGTTATGCATCTAAAGGCAACGTGGAAGATGAAGATTAACCTCATGATTTTCATGATGATAATTTTGTTTTGAACAATGTTATCCAAGAAGCATATGAGTAGGTTCCAGATGCTTTTGATAAAACTAGTGATCTTCAAATGAGTTATACTCTCATAAATGGGGTAAAAATCATAGAGCAACAATATGTCTTCTTGTATCAGCTAGAGATGTAGTACCATTGGCAGGATCCTATGGCTCTCTACATGGAGTTCGTGTTTCCAGAGGTTCAAAATTTTGCAACGTGTGGAATTAAATCAAATTGCAGCTGTAAGTATGGGTTGCCCATTCATTTTTTGCTGCAAAAATATCATTTTTTCTACATTTTCTTATTTACCTGCAAGGAAGAAGACCCTCTTGGAAGTGAAATCATTTCATGGTTGCATTGGAAATTCGCCTACAAGTGATCAACATGATTTCAGGAGGAAAGTAGAGTAGAACGGTTGAGTAAGATTGCATCCGAGCAATTTGTTTTCAGTATGCAAGAATAAGGACTCCATAGCCCAATGGAAAGACTTTGCAGTTTTGTGGTTGTTATTTTTGAGCTCAAATAAAGACTCCATATACCCAATGTAATTGTTTCTTTATAGTTTGTGGTTTTTAATAAAGGATGACATAACGGGAAAATAAAGAGAAACAGAAGGATATGAAGGCATTGGTCAATAGTTCTTAAAGCTTCCTCGTGAAACTTTACCCCCAGAAGGAGTCAGTGTTAGTCTCTAACTTTGTTTTTGATTAAGAGAGTGTCCCTAATCCTTAATCCTCCCTGCTTATGTTTTGTTGCCTGAAACTTAGTTTTTACCCCTTGAATTGATTTTCCATTCTTTGCATTTTTTGCACTTTTTAATGATTTTCTTAAGTTTTTAAAGGTTTAGGATTTGATTTGATGAATCTTGTCACATCACTTGTCTATTCATTTTTGAATTTACAAAATTTATGCCAAGTCATGAATGGCGCTGTAGGAATAGTGTTATTCCTACAAAGCCAAGGATAATCATGTTTTTACATGCGCCAGCTCACCCTAATCACATCATAATTGCACAAATCATGAATAGAAGATCTACATGCCTCTCCACGATCTCTTCTCAAGTTGATACTGCAATTATAACCATTATATGTGAGGGATTGATTTGTACTAGCCTGACCTGCATCAAATCAAACACGTTTTTATATCATTAATAGAAACTATCACCTTCTATTCTAATGTATCGGGTAATTTTTGCAGAAATCGAATTGGAAAAAGAAGAGATTTTTAGTTTCTAACAGTCCACAGGTTTTCAAATTCTCAGTAGCAAACATCGCAAATCTTTTAACAGGACTATATCAGCAGCATGGCACCGAAGAAGAGTGGAAAGATTATTAGATTGGAACCAGAGGGCACGAAATTACTTGAATCGTACCCCCAAATGGCGTAGAGGTTTAAATATGTAGGTTGCCTTGAGTTTCTTACAACCTTCCAGGGACACGATGAACAGATCTCAATGATCTTCGCACAGAATTTTGATGGCTTTGAAGTTGTAATTGGGAAATTACTGATGATGGTGACTAAGCATTCAATTGCAAGAGCATGTAAATTGTCAGTTGGTGGATAAAGGTGGTGGAAGAAAGAGAATGTGGTTATGGAATTCATGAATCAGTTCTTAATCCCAAAAAAACAAAACCCTAACCGAAAAAAGGGAATTCTACATAGTTGGGTAAAGAAGGAATAGCATACTTCTTTGATGATCATCCACAGGTATATCACGTGTGAGGGTAGGTTTCCACTGGTTTATATTTACCATATCAGACTGTGAATTCACATTAATGGGGATTATCCTCTCAATTTACCCTATTTCCTACTTAAGATTTTATCTAAAATGTCCAAGAGGGTGAAGTCTCATCCTGCTACAGCTAAAGGCAGTATTTTTCATGAAGGTTTAATAAATACATTGGTCATCTCCTCTTTAAATAGTCCAAAGATCTTGGGATTGGCTAATCCAGTCTTTAGGAAATGATTCACAGCTAGCTAAATCCAAAAAGGCCAAAGGTAAGAAATCATCTCAACAGAAACAGATTGGTACAGTCACTAAGTCACCAATTAAAGAAGGATCATCTGCAGCTAGGGTAACACAGGATAGAAAAAGGAAGATGCAAAATCAACAAATCTTTGGAGATGCTCCTGTAGGTAAAAGTCAGGAAGAAGCTACCACCAATAAAGATAAGAGATCAAAACCATATGAAAATATTGATATATTTCTTGATCCAGAGATAAAGATGGAAATTTATGTGGATGAATATTATACTATGAACCCAATTCATTCTCCAATCAAGCAGAAACAGAACTCTACAATTAAGAAAAGGGAAAAGGGAAAAAAATAGAGGAAGAAGCCTACACCTGTGCCTAAGTACCCTAGGAGAAATTCCACTAGGGTTGTCAATAAATTTAGGTTAAATTCTAAGGCCATGTTTGATCCATCCATTAAAAAAGAGAATCTTATAATCATTGAGGATAATTATGAAGATCCTAAAACAGGCAAAGACACCTTCTTTGCACAGGAAGGAGAAAGAAACTGAAAACTTGGGGAAGACACAAGAAAAAGGAAAACAAGTTGCTCAAATACTCCAACAGACCCATGAAAAGAGAAACCACAAAATCAAATTAAATATATGAATCAGTGTTTAAAGGTACAAATGTAGTTTATGATGACAGAGATGATCTTTTTGCAGAACAAGAAAAGCTATAGGAAATACTATGTTTTTACATGTTTTAGTCTTTATCCTCAAGAGAGGTTTCAGAATAGCTGGAGATGAATTCATTGAAACCAAAAGAGGTTTCTGTTGGAAACATGCCCCTTCAAAAAACCTCTCTCGGTTTTTACACAACTATCACAGTTTAAGAGATTCAGATATATCTTTGAGGCCTAGTTTTCAGAGATTTCACAATAAATTATTTCCTGTTTTAGTCAGTAATTTTGGGAAAGGTTGCAAAACAGATGGAGATTATTTTTTGGGAAAAAAAGAGGTTTTTGTTGGGAACGGGCCCCTTCACAAAAACCTCTCTTGATTTATACACAGATATCACCGTTTGAGAAATAAGAAGATATTGTTGGACCCTATTTTCCAGGAATTTGCCCTATTTATTTTCCAAAAAAATCTCATGGACAATAGTTGATAAGCCACCTCATCAATTCGACTTGGAGATCATATTTGATCTTCTCTTTAATTATTTGAAAGAAGAAACTAAATATAGATGAGGAATTTTTCAGATCCATTTCTTTTAGATCTTGATAAATATGTATTCTTTCTATATAAACAGGGTAGGAGGAGAAGAAAAAAGGGGTGGGAGAAGTTGGGCATTCAAGGACCTTTTTGTAAAATCCATTGTAAGACCGTTTATATTCCATATTGATACTAAATGGAAAAGACATGTTGATGGTGATATTTTTTTTCATATCTTATTCTACTTCTTTTCTTACTTGAAGTCATTTACTCTATTGCAATGCATTTGATTTCTTAATTTTAAGGAACACAATGAAAATTTTGTTGTTTTTGTTTATTATCAAGGTTGTCTTCAAGTACATGTTCTTGTTTCTCAATGATATTTTGAAATAAGAAATATATATGGAGTTGACATATTGAATACTCTCATGTATTCTTTTCTTTATTTACCTTATTGTCTAATCTATTTATGTGTCTACCATTTACTAAGTCGGTGGGATGTTAACTTGATGTTACATTTGAGCTATGTGTTTATTTTGAACCCTTGAACCAACTTTCAACCATTTTCTAAAAACATATTCATAAAACCCTTAAAATACCATTGCAATAACCTCATGATGCCCTAGCTTGCCCTCTCACAGTCAAGTGCAACTTTATGGACTAACATATCCCATGTCATGGTGGGAGGTATATTTCTAAAGATCACATAAGGGAAGAGAATCATCTATCACAAATTATGACTAATTTAAAATTGTGTTGAAGAAACAATTGAATACATTAGGATATGAAATAACCCGATAAATTTGATAGAAAGAAATTGACCAAAATTACTTAGAATGTGCAAGAATACACTCATTAGTTAATTATTTCAGGAATACATTAAAATAGGAATATAAGAAAACTCACTTGGTGTATTAGTAAAGTAGATTGGAGGCCTACATTATTATTTATAAGACTAGGGGGAATTATTCAAGGTGAGCACTATTAATGATGGACTTTATTTTTCATGTAACAAGTAGTTGTAACCCTAATTTGCACCTTTTCTTTACTTGACCAATTTTCTTATGGACGATTGAGAGGAAACCATTGAGTACATTGAAGACAATTGGACTAGAGAGAGAATTAAGAGGAATGAATACAAGGGAAAATGACTTGGATCCATGTTACCATATCAAGGTATGGATTCACTATCATACTATTTAATACATGTAATAGAATCTCCTTTCTTCCCCCATATTTGTTTTCTTTAGGTTTAATTTTAGTTTCATCCACTTTGCCTCTCATTAAACTAATCAAGTAGATTTATAAGGGTTTCTACTTTTCTTTGTAACTTAGATCCAGTTTTTTGGCGATTGTAGAGTAGGGAAGGTGTTTTTTATTGTCTTATGTGCATGTTATTTGGAACTATTACTCCTCCTACTCTTACATTTTACGTTTGGATGATCCATCAAGGAGTGCAAGCTATAATTTTTGTCTTTTCCCTTTCTCTCTCTTAAAGCCCTAGTTAGATTTATGGCTTGCTTAGTAGTTTAAAATAATATTTCTTTGTTGTCTATCACTAGCATACCAATTTTATAATCAAGACTTTGTAGTACACACTATAAGAAACATCCCAACAAAAGATCAATTGATGAATCTAGTGTTAAACCCCTCTATATGAAAATAAGAAGATTTATATTAGTGAGATTTCAAAGGCAATTGAATCAACGAGAAAATAAACATGCAAAAGTTGTTGAAAAGAACACTAAGAATCCCAAGAAATATAACCATTCCCATAAGCATGGACACTAAAAGGATGAGTCTTGGGATTGACATCCCAGTATCCTTCCACAAAATCAGTGAGGCAAGACATTCATAATGACAAAAGAAGTATCATGGGATATGTTTGAGCCACAATAAATTGAAAAATTGTAGGAGGATAGTTCGAAGATTACAAATATTTCTCAAAAGATAGAGAAGACTATTTTTTAGAAGTTGGAAGTGGGAAAAAGAGTGTCTTCCAAATCAAAGTCAAGGTAAAAGGTATGTTGGGGAATTCTTTTTTTGATTTAGGTAGCCATGCAAATACCATTTGTAAGTCTTTAGTTCAAAGGTTAGGACCACTAACCTTTTCACTTTTGATGACATACCTTTTAAGATGGATATATAGGGATGTCGAAATTCAGGGCCTTCAGAAGTGTAGATTCAAAATTTCATTGCTTGATGGCTACATAGATGAGTTGGAATGTGATGTGGTTCCTTTGGACATGAGTGAAAATGTTTTTGATAGGCTATAACCCCTACTTATACAACATAGATGTTATATTATTTATGAGAAAACAAATACATATGGTAAAGGATGAAAATGAATTTCTTGTCAAGGTTTATTGGGAAAATGAGAAGATTTATTTAGTTACAACAAATCATGCCAATGTAATGATCAATTACACTAAGAATCTAGTCTTGTTGGTTGTGAAGAAAAATTCTGACCACGGTGAAGTGCATGAGGGGTTTTCAAGGCTTCTGCGACTTATTGTCTAAGATTTTGAGGGACCAAAAGCATCCCCAAAATAGGAGTTATGACACAAAAATATATCCCAAAGTGATGCATACCATTGTAAGACTAAGTCTAAGAAAGTGAAAAAGGATAGAAATTTTTCTATGTCCAACATTGTTGAACAATGACTAAGTTTTCCAAGTAAAGGAAAATGTTGTTGAGAACAAGAGGACTATTTTTTAGCAAAAGGGGATATCATCAAGAAAAAAAAACAAAGATAATAAAAGGGGCTAGGGGGTGTATCATGTAGTATGGGATTATAGTACTTGGTAAGGCGTAGAAACTCTATGATTGAGAGTAAGGCTTGAGTAGTTTATACTCATCTACCAATTCTACGAGGAAAATATCCCTAAACTGGTCTAAGGTAAAGGTAGAGTGGTAACTCCCTCAAAATACTGACCTACACTTAATATAACCCAAAACCTTCTAAAATAAGTGATGAAAGAGAAAGGAAAGAGAGTGTCAATGAGTGCACCTTCATTCCTTTCGGTTGGCATAGACCTCTTTTGTTTGTTGTCACCTCCTAGATCACAGATCTCCTCCCAAAGATGACCTTCAAAAGATTAGGAATACAACGCAACAACATATGTAATCTCTATTGATCACTTTAAAATTCTATACATAGATATAAATGCGCAAATTAACAAAATCATGTAAACATAGGGTTTTGGGACAACGATAAACTCTTTTATTCAATTTCAAGATAAAAAGGATTACAACCTTTGCTGGAAACCACTTCACGAACCAAGTCTGAGCTCCTCTGTTGTGGATCCAAGTGCATCAATCCCACATTATCTTCTTGCAACGAACATATCACGAAGGGAAGGAGGAAGGGTTGCATAAGGAGAAAAGGTTGGAGGGGAAGGTTGAGGCTATAACTTAGAATAGGATGCAAATCTTGGGCTAAGAAAGGGAAGGGATTTTGGCAGAGTTTTCTTATTCTCTTTCTCATGTTCATAATGACTCCCCAATACCTCTTTTTTATATGATACAAATATGGTTATTCGGTTTGTGGATGGGCTACAAGGGGTAAAATGGTTAGGAAACCCTCCATAGCCCGTAAACTCCACAGAATTCCACGCAGTTTTATATTTTTTGCAAATTTTGGAGGTAAACGCGGGCTAAATAGCATGAAACACACATGTGTGCACAGGATAACTAGCATGCAGTACGTGTGTGTACGCTGGCTATTAGTGCAATAGGGCATGTACACCATCCAAAAATGGTTTTTTAAAAGGAAGCCTCAACAGTATTTTGGCAATGTATGCAAATGAAAGGGCCAATGTCTTGTATGCACAAATAAGAAATTTTGGTCTATAACAGATGCCCCCTAATGTGTGAGTTCAAAAGAGCAACTGATTGATGAGATACATTACAATATATTTACACATTGGGAAGGCAAAGAGTTGAGTGATCTCATAACGAGTGTTCGTGAGCGTGCCATCTGCAAAATAATGATAATATCTATGAGGTAGGCATACCAATGCTCGAGATGAACTAAGCATGGTTGCCAATCAAGTACACTACAGATCCATGTCATATATGAATATGAGACAAATATGAATATCTATATAAAGTGTAGCCACGAACAATACACAATGGATCTACATCTCAAGATCATATGAAGATATACAAGTACAATATGATATCTGTCTTCAAGAAGTATTGATGAATGTGGATGGAGATGAGGACTTCATAGCTCAAGCAACAACTTCAAGATTTTCAAAACTCAGGTAGGAGTACAATAGGAGTGTAAGACTCACTACCCTGAGGTCTTCGACATATCGTTGGGGAAATACTGGAGGATCTCGATCATCAAGCTCAGAACTTCATTGATTTTGAATCTGAACTTAACTGGACTCTCGGGATGGTCGACTCATGAAGGTCAACAGATCAACTACAGAATGGCTGACTCGGGTTGGATAAAACTTCCCTTCGACAAAATCACGACAAAATGATGAGACTCGGGCAGCATATTATTGACATAATTATGTGATACAGGAGGCACCACAAACTCTCCATATGTTTGGAAGAGTAACCAAATGGAGGAGGAAAAAACTCTATGTAATGAGAACAACTTCCTAAGGTCATACTAGATCCCAATGCTTGGCGAACAAACATAAGGATGTGCTTTGTACAAGGGCGACTATCTTGTTGTCGATAAAATACAATGTATATCTCGTCCCCTCTTTTTGGAATATTTGATTTTTTTGTATTTTTCGAATTTTTAACGAGATTGAAAAAGAATAAAATAATGATACATTACAAAGGAGGAATGAGTGTCGTGGGAAAGCAAACTAGTTCCAAGCACATGGAACATATTGATGCTCAATGCAAGGAGACATGTGCAGGATAGAGACACTCGGGAGAATTCCTTCATGGGTCAAGGTGTCAGATTGCGAGGGAAAAATTGATACAAGGCTTGCATTTAAGGAATGCTTTGAAGGTTCAGTTAACAGCAACATGAAACTACCATTAGGCCAAAGACGCAAGGATGATACATGTGATGTAATTAAGTATGACACAACAAGACTCCTTCCATGTGAAGTTTTATGAGCCCAGAGAAGGTAAGATCGATGGTTTTTCACGTTTAGAGAGTCTGAAAAACACTAAAAGAAGACTCCAGAGAGTTCATTTTTCGTAATTAGTCCAGTCGGTTATAAAAAGGGTTAAACTTATACCGAAATGATTTCTCTTCAAAACCATTTTAACGAGTGTGACCGAGACAAGATCACTCAGCTATCTTTTCAATTTTAAGGAGTATGAAAAGAGATTAACTATGGACTCACAACCTTTTTCTAAGTTTAGTATCCTTAGCCTAAAAAAGTATAAAATACAACTTAGGAAAACTCTCCGGGCGAGACATGTCTCCCGAGGCGTAAATTTTTCCTGGATAATCTATTAGCCGGAAAAAGGGTTAAACTTAGGCCAAATAAATATTCCTTCTGGACCAATTAACGAGTGTGAAAGGAACAAGATCGCTCGATGATATTTTCATATTTAGGGAGTCTAAAAAGAGCTTAACTATGGACTCTAGGGGGGTTCCTTTTTCATAGATAATCTCCAAGGCCTAGAAAAGAGATAAACCAAAACCAAGGAGAATGGCCCTTTTTCAAAAATTTAGTCCCTCGGGCCTAAAAAAGGGTTAAACTTACACCTAAGAATACTCTCCTAGTGAACCGAAGCTCCTATGGCATACCTGTATTCATTAATTAACCATCCGGACCGAAAAATGGGTAAACTACCGCTGGACAGATGTTCCTTCAAATTTTAGTTTGACGAGTGTGAAGGGAAACAAGATCGCTCAAAAATATTTTCAATTTTAGAGAGTTTGAAAAGGGCTTAAAGAAGACTCTGGGGAGGCTTATTTTCTTAATTAATCCAAATGAGACTAAAATGAATAAATAAGCCCTCGTTAGACGTTTCTT
>JASDQU010169951.1:2857-17344 GCA_032191745.1 Picea mariana | reverse complement strand
ATTTTTTATATATAGGACATTAGTCTTCCTTATAACATGAAAGAACGATATAAGATTAAGTTAATATGGATTGAAAACAATAACACAAGTTTGAATTTAACTCAAAATGTGTCATTTTTTTTTATTAAATTAATAATCTAATAACAAATTGAAACAATTAATCATTAACTATTCACCATCTTTAAAAAAAAATAATAATAATTAATTAAATAACATTTTATACACATTCATATAATATACCCAATTATAATACTTATTATATCATATGATATTAAAGGTAAATTTTCCCGTAATAATAACATAACTTCTAACCATATAAACCATGTAAGCTAACTCTTACCCAATATATTAAAAATTTATAAATTTATAGTGTTAACGTTATTATATTTTAAAATTTGTTAAATAATATCATTCGTATTATCTCTCACCGGTTACACTTAACATTAATATTTTTTTTATTATAATATTTAATACTAATTCTAACAAAAAATAATAATAATAACTGTAATACAAATACTTTTATTATATTAATTTAACACTATATCCCATTTAGTCAATGTTAACTAACATTGAAGTCATAATATAACTGTTCAATGTTTTTAAAAACTGAAATATGAAAAGAATGTCTTCATGATGTCATGTGGATACAACTCCATACGATTTTATACTTCATAAAGCGGGACACTATTTTATTTAGTTCATCCAAAATTGTGAAGGAATTTCATATTCCGTTGATAAACTGGGACACACTATTTTATTTAGGTCATCCAAAATTGTGAAGGAATTTCATACTCGGTTTAGAATTTACTTTTTACTTAATATTAAAAAGTAAATATTTTTTTTAATTTCTCCTTTCTTATTAGTTCTTGCCGAATAGCCCGACTATAGCGATTTAAGCTTCAATTACTTTCCCTTTGAAAATATGTTGAACATGGAGTAGGACGCAAGTACTTGGGACTAGACCCTGTTTTTTACCCATCAACAGGGCAAGAATAGTGGAAGCAAGGGTAAAGGTAGAAGCTTAAGGGCCACTATCCCAAGGTAATTCGGAGAAAAAGGTTGGGTGGGATCGATCTGTATGGCCGTGCGATATTCTATCTCTTCAGAATCCGCATGAATACCAGGTACTTGTAAACCACTGTTAAAAACAAAATAGAATAAACATTACCGTGACTTCAAATGCATACATATTGCAGGTATAGAAAATGCCCATGGATAATGGTAATGCATTCAAAATTCGGTGATGATCATTAAAAATGTTGAGATGAATTCAAGGACGTCGCGACCCAAGCATGCAACTGATGGACAAGTCAGTGGACACCCTGAAGGACAAAGTGAAACTACTACAGGTCGAAGCTGAAACAACCTTGGATTTAACAATTCAAAAATTGAAGCAGCCAGATGACAATGACCTAGTTGTATTAAACATTGTTAAAAAGAAAATCAAATAATTATTACAGTAACTTCAAATGCATCCATATTGCAAGTATAAAAAATGCCCATGAATCATGGTAATGCATTCAAATCTCGGTGATGACAACTAAAAATGTTGGGACGAATTCAAGGACGCTGCTACCCAAGCATGCAACTGATGGACAAGCCAGTGCAGGAGAAAGTGAAACTACCACAGGTTGAAGATGAAACAACCTCATGACAAAGTGAAAACTATAGGTTGAAGCTGAAACAACCTTGGATCCAAGAGTTCAAAAATTGATGCAGGATGATAGTTACCTATTTGTGTTAGAGACAGTGAAGAACGAATCTATCGAATACAATTACCACTTACATGGACAAGCTTTTCCATAGAAGACAACTCTTCAGCGATGAAGGCTGAACCTAGGAGCCAGCTAGCAGCCAAGGGAAATCCACCCTGCAAGTCGTGGTTTAAGATATACAACCACGTAGCCAAGACACAGACATGCAATGTATTTATTTCATTGTTTTCAAACATTTTACGTGTGATAACTCACTTACGGTGCATTAATCACATTTTTTTCTATCAGAATGGTTTGTGAGGTTTCGATGGCTTTGGGATCATGCACCTTAGCGGATTATGCAGCAACAGATTATTGGAAAAGTGACTGAATTCTTATTTTTATTCTTTTGCCATTGAACAAACTAAAATGCTCATATTTCAAGTTTGCATTGAATTTTTTTTTAAATAAAATAAAACAACAGTTTTTAGAATAGTTAATTGGCTCTGCTCATCCACATGGGGAATGCTTGTGATTTGAGTCAAAATGGGTAGAGAAGCCTGGAGGAGTAAGCCCATTTCTTCTTTTCCAACCCTGGTCCAAGGAAATCATTCAAGTATTGGGCTGGTACTCATATCAACATAAGCACCTAATTTATGCTCATATATTAATACCTGAATATATAATTAGTTTTAAAAATTAATACTTATTATAAGGATATCACGATGATACCACCCGAATCCTTTTCCTGCACTTGGTGGGAGTTGTTTCATTTTGAGAAATTATGCACACATGAATTAATCTAACTGGTGTGAATACGGTCGAACCTTGTTATTCAAACGGGCACAAGAGCAATATCAAATAAGTGAGCAAAAGTAGCAGGGTCATGGTCAGCAGTCGACCAAGCGGTATTGATCTGGTTGAAGAATCAGTTTACTTAGCATTCTATAAATATTTTGTAATTTAGTTTGAAAATCAAAATGTTAAATTTTTTACTTACAGCTTGAGTGGGCTTAATGGTTAAGAACATGTGTTTCTTCTTAAAATGTTACAGGTTCAAATCCAAAAGAGAGTAAGGTAGAGTAGGGTAGGGTATGTATACCTTCGATAGACTTTATCAGTCAAATTGGTATGTTTTGTTGAGATGAACCACAAAACTTCATAATAGTATTATTTATAATTTGTTCCTGCATACATATACATATAAGTAACAATTATCAATAATAAATTGGAAACTATAATATACATTTGAATACTATTTTTGCATGCATTATGTATTTAATAAATAAACAAAGTACATGCAGAATTTCATTATGTGAAGTTTAAACATAGTTTAATGGTCTAAATCAAGCTCAAGTTCAAGTGGAAACAAATAGAATGGAAAGATTCCGTTGTCAAAACCAAACCAACCAAATAGAATGGAAGGATTCCATTGTGAAAACCAACCCACCCCAATTTAACATTAATTCGATCTCGTTTCTCACTCTCCGCAATCACCTCAACGCGTACACTCGTGCTACGTCACTGTTATAAATATTTAGATGTTAACTTGCTATTCTTCTTGGGTTGGGTGGTAGCATAAGGAAAGATCTGACTGGTTAACAAGTATCGAGAACCAACGAGGCATTGAACGCATACATGATTGTTAATACCATAGTTGACCGCATAGTTGATTGTTAATACTATATATATATATAATGTTATAAAACTAAATTTATGAATTTAATATAACCAACTCCTATGGTAATGTGGAAGGACGTCTTGATGAATTATTTCATAGGCTATATAGTTTTTTATAAGCTAAAGAAAGTGAGAAACAATCCGTAACTTCATCAATTAAAAGATTTAAGAAATATTAACTACAATTAAGGAATCAATGATATTATCCCGAGTAATTATCAGATTATTATTTTTAGCCTTTCTAAGGCTATTTTGAGGGTTTAAATGAAGTTTTTTCGCAATAGGGCACCTCATTGGCAGCCAAAGGCTTTTATTGAACCCCCAAAATGAATTTCTCTTAGATACCTTTCCAACGAGCTATCATGCCCCCCAAATGAAGATTGTATGCTGAAGTTACACCCCCGGAAAGTTGATACACCAAACTACCCAAAATGGGATCTAAAACATTGTTGACTTTTCATCTTCCGAGGTTAGGGTATTGGATTTACTTTATGTTAAAAAGACATTTGGAGCCTCATTGTAACGATCATCTTCTTGTGAATGAGCGTAGTTGACACTTCTCTTCTTAGAGATAAGCTGCCACCATTCTAACGAGTCTTTCACTTTGTATTTCTACAGTTTTGTCTGTCCGATATGACACTGGGACATAACTTTTGGCCAATTTTGTTCAAGACAAGGCTATGCACATTTCCAATTATATTTGGGAATGGAGGAGACACAAAATTTTGATTAAAGCCACGGTTCTGCTAGATTTTCCCCTAGAGTGGTTCCTAAAGTCATTTCATCCTTATATTTCTAAGGATGTAGCAACTTCAGGAGTATTCACGGAAGAACATGAAATCTTCATAGCACAACAATTGGAGTTGATTTACTCTCAATTTGGAATTCTCTATGATATTATGCCTAATGCACCTCGATCAACCCTCGAATTATCAAAACTGAAGTTGGGACCACATGCTAATGACATTGTTGGTTCCTCTCGAAGCAAAGCCTCAGACCTAGTCTCTAATCGGATGCAGTAGTTGTCAATTCAAGTAACTACGACTAGTCTGACCTATGGCTCAACCACCCCCACAACCCAGTCCTCAGATGTACACACTGTGCAATTGAAGACTCAGAAGGTTCCTCAACATCACAGAGAGAAAAATAAAGGCAAAGGAAAGAAGGGTAGTGGGGGAAACGAAAAAAATCCTAACAATAATGTTGAAGGGGAAAAGAGTGAAAAGAAAAAGGTGAAATTCCCTTGAAAGTTTTGTGGGGATGATCACCTCACTCATCAATGCCCAAATATGGAAGATGCCCAATGTTTAATAAAGTTTCAACAACAACAAAAACCTGTTGTATTGCAAAATATGTTCCCGCAATGGAAAAATGTGTAGGTTGCCTCTTCCACTTCCAATCCGCAAGGGGGTACTTCTGGTGCACCTTTGTTGGAAAGATCTTTCTCATTCATTAACATGGTCAATTATTCGAAGTTAAAAGAAGAGGAGGTAGATTTGTTGACTAGGTCTCAAGATTATAGTAATTAGGAGTCGATAACAAAGGGAAAGGAGACTTTTGATCCTCATGAACCTCTCCATATAGAGAATCCTGAGAAGGAACCAATGATGCACATATCTAAAAAAAGAGCATCACACAAACCTAATTTCATATCTGCACCCAACTACTCTATCATTGAGGATTTACCTCAAACGTCGTCTGTAATGTCTGCTCTTGAGGTGCTTCAGAGTTTCCCTGTACAATAAATTTCATTGTTATCCGTGACCGGAGCGACGAATTCTTCCATCCCACTCACTATGAACTTTGACGTTATTGATGTGAAGCCTCATCTTCCTTATCATGTAGCCTTCTAGATTGATGTTGTTTACACAAAGCACGTCATCAGGAGAATTGTTGTTCATGAGGGAGCTTCCACCTACGTCATATCTTTATCTTGCTAGAAAGTTATCGACTCTCCAGAGCTCACACCTTCTCTGACTTTGTTAACCACATTTGACGGATGATTATTTAGATCACACAAGCTTATTTCCTCTTTTCTAGTCCAGTTAGGAGGCAAGTTCGTTTCCATAGAAGTAGAAGTAGTCGACGTGCCACTCAACTATAATTTTTTATTGGGAAGGAGTTGGAATTACGCGATGATAGTTGTCGTCTCATAGGTATTTTGAATTTTATGTTTTCCCCATGAGGGAAGGATTATGACTACTGATAAGATGGATTTTAACCATTCTAGCTCCATGGTCAATCAAGGATCCACAGTTCCGTAGATTGAGAACTCTCAGTTGAAAATTAAGAGCATCCATATTGGAATGTATCCTTCGCTTGTGGGTACCTTTAATTTTCCATCTCCGTTGTCCTACATTTGTGCCACCCCAGTCAGCTACCAAAATTCGAGTCCCCCGACTCTTGTTACAAGAGTCACTGCTTTCAAAGCATCGTATCTACGATACCCATGGGTGTTACCCTCGCCGTACAAATTGATAAGAGGTCGTACGCATGGTGAGATGGCTATTCCACTATCTGTAGTGGAAGTCACTTATCAAGATATACAAAAAGATACTATAGACTCAGATCAAACTCCTTCGTTGATGGAGGAGGATGATCGTTTTCTAAAACCTTTTTGGGCTAAAAATTCCTCAAATTCCTATCTTGATATTGTCTTTCCTTCACATGAGGGTATTATTGAGGCAATGACTAGAGCTGAAAATCCATGGGAGGATATGAATCATATATTTTATTTCCTTCCCGAGATTAGTCATGTGTGTTATCGTGCAATCTATACTTGCCTAAAGCCTAAGGCAAGTGAGGAAAGATTTATGTAACAAGGGGGTGACCTATCACTGCCACCTTAATAGGAAACCCCTTTATGTTTAGGAGTATGTTAAGATTACCCCAAGGGATACATCCCTAGTGACCTAAAAGGCATATGAAATAAGATAAAGATGCAAGAATACCACCCTCTCACTAGTCACTCAAGTCAAAAGGTTTTTTATGTCTTTAGGATATGAAGCAAAAGTAAAGATGAAGTGTACCTGCCTAGAACAAGACAACAAAGAAAAATACGGAAGTTTTCAAGTACAAAATGATGTTAGTGCTTCAATAAGACAATGAACCTTTGAAATATAAGCTAGATGATATAAAATTGCAGCTAAATGATGTTTTACAACAACAAGAAGTATTTTGTAACAATTGCAAGAAATATCTCTCTAAATTGCCTGAAAAGACAGTGAAATGATAATATTTATTAGGCATATTGATAATCAAATATCTCAAGCAAGTTTGGAAGTATTTAGCTAGCATTTAATATGGATTTTGCAGAAAATTTGTTGCATCAAGATGGTTGTAGCAAATGTTTATAACAACAACAAGAATTAGTACTCATAATTGCTTGAAAAGACAATAAAAAGTTAGCTTTTAGCAGGAAAAATGATAAGTAATTACCATATGCAATTTCTGAAGTGTCTAACTAGCATTTAAGGTCAGCGTTGCATAAAATTTGTTGCATTTAGATGGTTGTAGAAATATTTTATAACCACAAAAAAAAATTCAAGTAATCTAGGATAATTTAGGGTTAGTTTTAGTTTGTAGGGTAGCAAGTAGAAGTTGAGTTTGAAGGTTGATGATTTCTCAAAGAGGAAAGGGGTGAAGACTAGTAGCTTTGTGAGGGGTAATGGAGTCAATAGATGGTGAATTTCACTTGGAAATAAAAACAACAATGATTATATTTGTCTAAGTGAAGAATGGATATTAGAGGAGTTATAACTTTAGGTCTTCTAGGATCTAAACTTTAGGGAGGTGAGCTACTAGAGAGTAGGCACTTCTAGGCCCTAGCGCCTTCCTCCTCATTAGACCATTGAAAGATATTAAGAACAACAACAACTATAAAACAACTTCTAAAGTGCTAGTATTTTAGAGCTTTAGAAGTTTATCTAAGTCAAACCACTTTAGTAAAGTCTAGAAAATGAAGAGCAAAGAAGTAGTACCTTAAGTCCTTTACTCCTAGGGTTTGTCAAGCAAGCAATTTCATAATCTTTAACATGAATAAGAAAATATACCATAACCATTCAAAATGAAATGACAATTGCAGATTTACTTACTTCACTAAGAGTAATCAAGCAATAAAACCCTAGATTGCCAAGTAACTTCACCAAAAAATTATCCAAGTTGCAAAATTTAGCGTCCAAGACAAGTGCGCCACACTATTTCAGCCAAGAACTCCCAAATAGGGAACAAATTTCAGACCTCTCCTCTTTTGTGAGGAGTTATTTTGGGATTTCTTTCAACTCCACCCTATCAGTGATGATGTTGAAGATTTGGCGACAAAACATTTCTCTGCCACTCTTCATGGAAATGCTAGGGTATGATGATCTCCCTGATTCTAGTATCACATCTATGGACTAGTTAGAAGAAATAATTCTCGATAGATGGGGTATTAAATTAGAATATATACACATGCCAATAAAAATACTCGAGTACATGAAACAAACTAAAAATGAGACTGTCAAGGAATTCCATACCAGGTTTGAGAATTTGCTACAAAAAATTCCTAGAAGCCATCGTCCTAAAGACAAGTACCTCATTTACCTATATACCAATGCACTTAGTTAAATTAGGGTTTCTCCTCAATGAAAAAGGGCCAAGAACAATCCAAAAATCTTAACACATGGCTATACAAATCGAAGAAAATATCTCCTTTTTTAAGGGAGAACACCTCTTTACTCCAAAAATCAAAGTTGATGACCCCAAAGATACCCCAGATACTCTTAGTATGGAGACATTAGTTTCCCTTGAGATATTTTTTAGTAAATTCGAGGAAATAAGGGAACAATTCATCGACCAACAATAGGCTGAGGAGAGGGATCCCAATGAAGGTTTCCAATCCCATGAGGAAGAGCAAGAATTTACTAATGATTTTACCGAGGATAATGAAGACCTAGTTGAAGAGCAAGAGCTTGAAGATATAAAACATGATGATGAAGTATTAATGTGTGCTCCTCCCTCTGATGAAGCCATCCAAGATCCTATTCCTCATGCAAAAAAAGAAGAGGATTATGTTAGTCACTTTCATTTTCAGGTTTTTGATGATACCCTATTCTATAATTCAAAAGGTGAAGAAGAAAGGGAATCCTTGGACAAGCTACACCCTCTATATAATACCCCAAGGACAAGCCCCAATTTTAATTAGGAATGTAACATGTTTTGTAGGCTGGTGAGCCAAGTATTTATAAGTTGCTAGGCTTATGTGTTGATTAGGCCGGGAGCCTAGATGTTAAAGGCCAAGATTCTATTTTGTACATGTAAATATTCATATTATTAATATAACAACATTGTTGTGTGTTGATTGACCACAAAGAAAGAGTATGGGGGACTAAACTCCACTAGTTTGGGAAAGGGAGGATGCTAAGAGAATGAGGAAAAAAGGCTAAGCTTAAGAGCCTAACAGAATAATATATTATTATTCCAAAATGATGTAAAGAGGATATTAATTTATCCTAAGTTCCTTTAGGGAAAAGAATGAGATCCAAGTGGGGGGAAATGTGCTCCTGGAGAGCCAAGTGTCATCCAAAATGCATGAAGATTTATGGGGGGGGGCATTCTGACCATTCTCACCATTCTGACCATGTTGGCTATCCGTTACCCGGATTGACCAACGCACCCAACAAGCACATAGTAACCCTGTAACACCATTGTGGAATTCCTAAAACACCCCGAACCTCTGCAACAAGCCGAATTGATACCCTTGTTGCACCTGTACCCTGAGGGTTGCATGCATATTTTCTGGTCATTACCATTTCCCACATCTAGTTTATGTTGTTTCCATCACCATGCACGTGTGTTGAGGAGAGGGAGTGAAGAAGCGGGTTGTCCGGCTCGTGGATAGAAGAAGTAGGTTGTCAGGCCTGTGAGCAACGCTCTCCAGGTGAGAGAGTGTGCTCAAGAAGTGAGTTCTCCTAGAGGGAGTCCAGTAGAAGCTACAAATCTTTGAGGTGTAGCAACCAATGGACTGTGTGACAATGAAGGTGTACACTCTTGGGATGGGACGTGCATGTGGGGAATAAGTGGCTCCTTGGAGGAAATCCTTCCTGTTGTACTATGCAACTTCCTATTGTAACGTGCAACTTCTTGTTGTCCCTGCCTAGCCTAGGAATCCCTTGCCNAAGGTATGCACATGGTTGGTGTACTTCAATTAAGAGATAAGTATCTTTTCTATGCTTAGTGGTTAAATGATGTATTTTAGTGCTTGTCTGTGATTCTTGTAATAATATCATGTGTTTCTCTACATGTATGTCTCATGTTATCTCTATTTATTGTTGTTGGGTTTATATGTGATCTATCCCACAAAGAGCTCTATCTGCCATTGCCCAACAGGTCTATGTCTAGGCATGGAAAATTCTAATTACCTATAACAGAGCTTGAGACCACGTGTGTTTGAGGTAGCGTGTTTTCGGCCTATTGAGGGGCCATGAAATGTTACAAGATGGTATCTGAGTGTTCTATAGAGCAGCATGGCCCGACCTGGGTGGTCGGGGACTTTACAAAATGGTATAAGAGAAAAAATATTTTTACTTAGTGATGATGGTCGACCTGTTGGTGGTTGTGGATGTTACAAAATGATATCAGAGAAAAAATATTTTTACTCGGTGATGATGCCCGACTTATTGGTGGTTGGTACGTTACGTTACAAAATGGTATCAAAGCCATGGTGTTGGCACAGGGGTAGACCCTATGTTCAATGCTTTAACAATGCACCAAAAAAACCATAACTACCGACCCTTTCAACAAAACCTGCGAAGTAGATGAAGTCTCAACGAAGGTAGAGGCAGGGGGGTTACAGGACTCAAGTGTCTACAACCTATCTTGGACACAGATCTTTGATTACAATACTTAATAGAGCACTTAACAGTTAACATTCATTATCATTTAACCCTTATTCATATCGTAGGTAAAACCCTAATTACGGAGCAACGCAGTATTCAACAAGATCTAACACATCCAAGCACTTAGCACATAGAAATAGATTAGATCTAGCATTCATTCATATTACTAAGCACTACGCTACTATATCAAATGCATCTAACATACAGAAAGATAAAAACACTAAGCATAAATCACATCAATCAAATAAAGCAACCATAACACAAGATATACGTGGTTCACCCCCAGTGTGGAGCTACGTCCACCAACTCTTCGTCTTCTTTATTATCGTCTTTCAATATTCTCACATGCACAGAGCCAAAAAACCAACTCCGAATAGGACAGGATATCTGCGTGTACCTTGCCAGATCTTCCTTCCCTGAGCTTGGCACAACATAAAGCCTCTTTACAATCACTTGCACTCAGCTCTGCAAGTTCTCAACAGATAGTATGCACAAATCCTTTACAATCACATAGATAAAATACTTACATTTCTTGCACTTAGCATGATATCACCCTTTGCTAAAGTTTCTGCTATTATTAGGGTACTTTCAACTTACTAGATAACAATAACATAGGCAGGATCACTAAGAGAAACACAATCACAAGAGTACACAAGCATTTATCCTGGGAAACCCTCAAGGGGAAGAAAACCCAACAAAACTTCCTTAATATAGATAGCCAATACATTGCCAAGATAATGAACCAGACAACAGAGAATATCCAACACTGAGCAACATGCCTCTCTCTCTTGCTTCTTCTGGCAACCGACAACTGCAGCTTCCTTCAAAACTTATGCACTAGATGAGTGAGCTGTATGTGTGTATAAATGAGGCATTGGCCTCTCTTATTTATACAATTTTGGCATGTGTGGAAGTGTCTCTTCACTGGCAGGGCCGACTTCTTCTTCTGGGTGGTTATAACCACCTTTAATATATTTTGNGGGCCTCTTTAATATATTATGGGGCCAACTTCTTATTTAGCCTATTACAATTAGGGTTTGACCAATCCACAAAAGGGGATTTGGTCATTTACAATACCCAACACGATCAATCCACAAAAGGGGATTGATCTAATCAATAATAAATATATTTTATCTTTATCCACAAAGGGGGATAAGAATATTCTTTGCAGTTACACAATATTTTAACACTCCCTCTCAACAAGAAGGATATTCTTTATCTTCTGACAGGTCACTGGATGTCAACATCAACTAGGTAGCAGCATCCACTGGATAACATCATCAATTGAGCAACATCATCAACTGGGTAATCATCATTAACTGGATAACTGGAGGCATCTACTTGGTCATCTGACATCATGATCATTGACTGGCATATCTATAAATCATCAGAAGTTTTTTTCTCTTTATCTTTGCGTAGAAGATACTATTTCTTTCTTGCATCTTCACACAGAAGATGCTTCTTTCTTATCTTCACATAGAAGATATCTTATCTTCACATAGAAGATGTCTTATCTTCACACAAAAGATATTATATGGGTTTTTCCTTTCCTTTTATGTTCTCCCTTCTCTTGTAGTCATATATCTCACCCATCCTTGGCCACAGGAGAGTATCTTCCCGTTGTCCCTTGGAGAAACATCCACACTCCTCTCTACGAGGGTGGTCACACCCCTCTCTACGAGGGTATTCTAGCATGTACCTACAATATCCAAAACTCAACACTTGGACAGAGGCCAACCTTGGAAAATTTCTTATTCCCCTTGTCTGTGAAGGTCTCTTCCTTCTCTTTTCCTTCTCTATGAAGGTCTACTTGTGGGATTTCTCTTTCCTTCTCTTCAAAGTTCTTTTCTCTTTCTTCTTCTCTACGGAGGTCTAGCTATGGGATCAAAAAAAAAATATCTTGTGGTCCAAAACCTTTCAATGGTATAATACCATGCTACCCATATGTTGGGCACCATCCATCTACTGGATAGCTTTCATCTTTATCAAAATATCTGGGCACCATCCATCTGCTTTTCTAACTGCATCAAATCACGATCCTTCATTTCGAACTCGGAGACATGGCTCCCTCTTGCACCAAGCTAATAGCTTCTAATCATCATCCTTGAAATTTTCTTCTGTAATATCCTGGGTGCCTTCTTGAGTTTGAATATTTCTTTCTTTCTGTCTTCATACTGGATCAACCTGCTCCCTCTACATCTATAAGAATGGTATTGGAGCAACCTGTAGTTACCTGCATCTCATCCACTATATCTGAGTATCCATCTTTTTCTTCATCTTGAATATTTATGTTCTGCATCTTTAGGAGCCTCCTGCTCCTATATAAATACTGGATATTGTCTGGTCTTCACTGACTGTCACCATATCATACATCCTTCTCATGTTGCAAGTCACGGCATAAGTTCTTTCTTCTGAGACTTGTTTACTTACAGTATGCTTTCTTTGTCACTCTCATGAGTGATCATACCTGAAATATATATTTTAGCTCTTTATCCTTTTCTTTGATAAGTTTGTATAGACACTGAACTAAAACGAGGTTAATTCACATTCTCACAAAAATCTAACTTTTAATGATAAAGTATTAAAGTAAACAAGATACTAAAAATAAACATGAATACTTATCTTTTGTTTTAGTATGGGGAGGCTCCACAGACTCCATCATTTGCTATCAACTATCTTCAACTTAAAGTACATAATCCTTAATTTCTGCTAAATCTTTCTTTGAGGGAGGAGATTCCTCTTCCTCTGCCACATGTGCTTGATGCTTTCTTTTCCCTTTTCCTTGAGGATAGTCATAGGAAAAGTGTCCCAAATTTTGACAGCTGTAGCATCTGATCTTTGAAACATCTCTCTTCTTATCTGGAACTCTTTCAGAGTTAGCTTCTTTATTGTTCCTCCTGAAGGAACTTCTTTTGTTCTTTTGAATTGTAAGAGCTTCCTCTTCATCAACAATTAATCTCTTATGTTGGTCTGCAAGTCTAGACTATTCGTGTGTGCAATCTCCCCATAACTTATCAAACTTGGGTAACTTTCTTCTTGTACACACTCCTTGTACAAAGGGAATCCAAAATGTTGGAAACCCATTTAGGGTTGTGGTTACAAGTTCTTTTTCACTAATGACATCTCTAATAGCTGCAAGCTGATCTCTAATTTGCGAAACTCTCATAATATAGGATGTGAAAGATTCTGAGTTGTCCATCTTCATATTACGAAGCCGATTTCTTAAGGTAAGATTTCAGATAATGTCTTTTCTTTGATATAACTTGTTGAGTGCTTCATACATTTACCTTGTTGTCTATAGTTTAGATATATGAGGGATCAAGTTATTCTTTACTAAATCTGACACGATTCTCTTTTCTTAATTTTCATTCTTTGTATGATTGGTCTTTTCCTCTTCTTCAACTAGTTCTGGTACACCCATTATAACATGTTCTAGGAGATCATTCTTGTCTAGAGTCATATGCAACCTATGCTTCCAAGATCTAAAGTTTCTAGATCCTTCCAGCCTATCTTCTACCCTCATGATGGTAGCCGTTCTTTCTTGTAGAAGAAACCCTAGCCCTCTGGGCTATAGAAATAATAAAAAAATCAAATTTCTTGGATCTGAAAAATGAACTCACCAAAAGATGTGCTAGACTGAGGCAAATATGCTGGTACAGTCAGATTTCTGAAAATCCAAATTTTACCCCTTCAAACTTGATTTGCAGATTTCTGGACTGGTGCTTCTGGTTTTCTGGTACTTCTGGTACTTCTAGTACTTCTAATACTCTGGTTTTCTGGTACTTCTAGTACTTTGTGAAAACTAGGGTTTCACTTTCTGGGAGATCTAGCCACTGAAAATGTGCGCTAAAGATGCCAAAATGTTCCTTGAGATAGGGCACACCTTTCTAGATGGATTTGGGGCTGAAAACCTTCTTCAATAAAAATCCCTAATTTTCATATATGACAACAGTGACATTTTTCTTTTTCCTGTGAAAGATGCTCTCTTCAGCTTAGCTCTGAAACCATGTTAAAGTTTCTGCTATTATTAGGTTACTTTCAATTTACTAGATAACAATAGCATAGACAAGATCACTGAGAGAAACACAATCACAAGAGTACACAAGCATTTATCCTTGGAAACCCTCAAGGGGAAGAAAACCCAACAAAACTTCCTTAATATAGATAGCCAATACAATGCCAAGATAATGAACTAGACATCCGAGAATATCCAACACTAAGCAACACGCCTCTCTATC
>JASDQU010169949.1:0-12358 GCA_032191745.1 Picea mariana | reverse complement strand
ACTTTGAATTCTTTGTGGGTTCTGTTCTTATTAGCATAACTTTTTTGCTTGTTCTGGGCAGCTTTCAAATTCCGTTTAATTCTTATCATTTGGTCTTCCATCTCTTTGAGCAACTCTGGCCCAAGTATTGCTTTGTCAGCTAGATTATCCGACCTCACTGGCATGTTGCACTTTATTCCATAAAGTGCTTCAAATGGGCTCATCTTCAATGATGCATGATACCCATTATTGTAGGCAAATTCTACCAAATGCAGGTAGTCTTCCCATCTTGCTGGTTTGTCCATCACGTACATTCTCAGCATGTCCCCTATTACTCTATTCACCCTCTCTGTCTATCCATCATACTCGGGATGATATGTTGTACTAAAATTTAGATTCGTTCTGAATCCTTTGAACAATCATTTCAAAAAATTCGAGGTGAACTTCGGGTCCCTATCAGACACAATCGTTTTAGGAATTTCATGCAAGCTTGCCACTTCTTTTAAGAAGATATCAGCAACATTTTCTTCCTTGTGAGTGGTTTTCAATGGAATAAAATGGGCATATTTTGTAAGCTTGTCCACCACCACCATGATCGAATCATGCTGCTTGCTCATTCTGGGCAATCCTGCAATAAAATCCATGGTCACCACTTCCCACTTCCATTCCGGAATGGGTAAAGGATGCAATAACCCTACTGGGTGCCTATGCTCAGCCTTAACTTTCTGGCATTCCATACATTTGGCGATGTATTCAGCGATCTCCCTCTTCAAACCTGGCCAAAAGTAATGGATTTTGACTGCTACCATAGTCTTCTGATATCCAGGGTGTCCAACATACGTCACATTATGTATTTCTTTTAGAATCGGAAGTTTCAATTCCTGGACATTGGGTATATACACTCCATCTTTATACATAAGTAATCCATCAACTTCCAAGGTGTAAATTTCCCTTTTCTGTGGCCTTTCACTCTGTTGTAGCTTTTCTACTAAATCTCTGTATTGTAAATCGACACTTGTAGCTTCCAAAATTCTATCCTTAATATTCGTCCTGTACATGCTAATGGTTGTAGCATGCAATTCATGCAACTTTCTGCTGAGTGCATCAACCACCTTGTTTTCCTTCCCTTTGATATGCTTGATATCAAAGTCGTATTCACACAGAAACTCCAACCACCTGCTTTATCTAGCGTTTAAGGTTGGCTGCTCAAACAAATATTTCAAACCATGGTGGTCTGTTCTCAATGCAAATCTTCTTCCCATGAGGTAACGTCTCCATTTCCTCAGAGTGTGTACAATTGTTGCCAGCTCCAAATCATGAGTGGCATAATTATTTTCATGCTCTTTCAATTTACTAGACTCATAACAGATTACAAATCCATCTTGGTTGAGAACTCCTCTCAACCCTTCCTTACATGCATATGTGCACACCAAAAAATCCATATTTGGATTTGCAGTTCTCAGGATTGGAGCACTGGTTAACAATTGTTTCAATCGTTGGAAGCTCTCTTCACACTCTTCATTCCACTGAAACTTTTTATCCTTCCTTTGCAAGGAAGTGATAGGGTGAGCTATCTTTGAGAACCTTGTGATAGACCTTCTATAATAGCCCTCCAAACCCATAAAGGATCTAGCTTTTGTCACATTCCTTGGTGCTAACCATTCTCGGATGGCCTCAACCTTCTCAGGATCCACAATGATCCCTTCTTCTGAAATAATATGTCCCAAGTAATGGATCTGTCTTTGATAAAATGATCATTTTCTCAACTTGGCATACAGTTGGTGTTCTCTCAACACTTGTAGCACCATTCTCAGGTGTTGTTCATGCTCTTTCTCTGACTTGGAATACACCAAGATGTCATCCAGGAAGACAATGACAAACTTGTCTAAATAGTTCCTGAATACACCAGTCATCAAGCATATAAAAACAACAAGTGTGTTTGACAGTCCAAACGGAACCACTATGAACTCGTAATGACCATACCTTGTTCTAAAGGTGGTCTTTCTAATATCCTCATCCTTTATTCTTACCTGGTGATAACCTGATCTGAGATATATCTTCAAAAATATTTTTTCACCCTTTAGCTGATCGAAAAAGTCATCGATCCTCGGAAAAGGATACTTGTTCTTGACAGTTACCTTATTCAACTGTCGGAAATCAATGCAAAGCCTCAACATCCCATCCTTCTTCTTCACGAATAGGATCAGGGCACCCCAAGGTGATACACTGGTGCAAATGTACCCCTTCTTTAGAAGTTCTTCAAGATGCAATTGCAACTCTTTCAGCTTTGTCATACTCATTCTATAAGAAGCTTTCGACACCGAAGCTACTCCAGGCATCAAATTTATAGAAAAATCAATGTCTCTCTTCAGAGGTAGTCCAAGTACCTCTTGAAATACATCCTTAAACTCTGTGAGTACCTCATGGTCTCCAATTCTTGATACTTCATCCCTGGGTGCTTCCTCCACACGGGCTACAAATAATTGACAGCCTTTCCTGTAACACTTCTTCAGTTGCATGGCTGAGACTTCTCTAACAACCATAGCTCTGGGAATTCCTTGGACTGTTTTCCATTTCCCTCCTCATTCAGGCATGTAAACCTCTTGTTATGATAGTCCAAGAGGGCATGGTGCTAGTCCAACTAGTCCATCGCAATTAAGCAGTCATAAGAGCCTAAAGGCAGAACATTTAATTCAACCTTCATGCTCAATCCATTCATGTCTATCGAACAGGATTTAACCAATTCAGTGACCTTCATCTGGGTTCCTGTAGCCAATTGCACTAACCAATACCTTTCATGCTTGCTTCTTGATAAATGAAAAATTTCCACCACCCTNAGGGATGCGTAGATCCTTGGCATTCTACTGCCCATATCCTCCACTGTTTCATCTTGCTGAACATTGTGGATGGTTCTCGCTTTATATTTTCTATGGGGGTAGTCCCTGTACCTATGGTTCCCTTTACAGCCCCAACACTCCATAGGTGGCGGTCTAGGCATTTGCTCACCCACTTTAGCCTTCCCGGGCTCTCTAAAAGATGGTTGTCCCTAAGGACTGTTTCTGAAAAAGGGAGGCTTGTTTCCCTTCTACCTCATCTCTTTCTTGAAGTTCTTCTGATCATCCCAAGCCTTCCAAAAAGTAGGCCTTTCTCTTTGTTGTTCATATAAGCATTTTTCCCTTCTTATTATTTCTTCCATAGTCTTAGGATCATCATACTGAATCCTATCACCAATAGAAGGTGGCAGTCCACTCAGATATCTCTAAATATTGATAGCCTCATCTTTGATGACTGGAACATACTTCAGTAGTTCCAAAAACCTTCATTCGTATTCATCGATGGTCATGCTGCCCAACTTGAGTTCGAAGAACTCCTTCATCTTTCTATCATAGTACCTTTTGGTCAGGTATTTCTTCTTGAAATACCTCTTGAACTCCTTCCAAGTGATATATTTCTCTCTGATGTGCTGCACCTAGACAAATTGATCCCACCACATGGATGCTTTTCCCTTTAGTTGATACATCGCAATTCTTCCTTTTGCATGAGGGGAATAATTATGCATTTGGAAATATTTCCTCATGCCTAGCAACCATGTTTTGGCATCTTCCCCCTTCTTATGTTCTCCATCGAACATTGGAGGCTTGATCTTGTTCATCTCTCCTTTCAATTCATCCCTTCCCAATGTTCGGTGTTTTCTAGTAGGGGATGGGCTTGAACTACTATGCGCTTCCCTACTGGAATGATTTGGGGAGAGACGATGATGTCTGCTACCACTCCTAGATCTTCTTCTTCTCTCAAAGGCCCTGCAACTCTCTGTCTTTCTTGAGCCACTCCTCTTTTCCAACTTCCTTTCTATTATTTCCAGGTACTTCAACATTTATAAGTTGAATTCTCCCTATTGATCCCTGACCCTCATGAAATTTCAGCTATCATCTCGGTGAGCCTGGGAATATTTCTACAATATTTCAATAAGTTTCATCATATGTCCTTCCTTATCCATCTCTTTTTCATGCCCATTAGAGTTTGATCCTTCGACTCCCAAGTTGACATCCCTTCCTACCCTTTCATCCTCTGTTTCAGAGGCAATCTGTACCTTTTCCGTTTCTATACTCAAAGTAGATTCACAGTTGACCTAACACTTGTTGAACTTTGCACACACAATGTGCAATCAACCAAAGTTTGTCAGACCCTTAAACCTTCAAGAAACTTACAACACTCATAAACCAACATGAACAAGAAAAATGTTTCGATTCCATTAAGTTTTCTGAGCTCTCTTTGGCTCTGCAAATTTCAGGACTTCTGGTTTCAAGGTCTCAATCCACGAGACTCTCATACTCTCTTTCGAGTGATATCTCTCTCTTTCTCCCTACCCTTGTAACCAAAGGCACCTGTCACAACTTTGAGATCTTGCGAGTTCATGAGTTGAAGACCCTCGACTCTTCTTCCTCCAAACGTCGATACCCAAGATGCGATACGGGTATGGCTCCCTCCTCACTAGCACCTGCTACATATGACCGTAGGCTAGGGCTAAGTGCTAGCACCTCTCGCAACTCACGACTTCACAATTTGGAGTGTTGATCCCTCGTGCTCCTTCTTTGCGAATCCTGAAATCACGATTTACTTTACCCTCAGGGCCCACATAGCACAATTGTCTCCACATCTACAGTGGCGAGTGGAACCCTCAGGAGGGTCCACGTTATCTATGGTGAGATCATCAAGTCCCAACATGCTCACTTTTCTTTTGTCCCACTGGCATGTGGTACACACCCCTGTGTCCACGTCCATTCCAAGTGAAATCCAATGATTATACCTTTCTCAAATCTATGGCGCAGATATTTTTGACGTTTCAGGGTTTCGGGGATCGGGAGTGCGTGCATCCACACCTCTCGAACTTTCGTTTGCCAAAATCCTGAAATTACTGTCTACCCCTCCACTCGATCCAACAGTCAAGTTCCTATCTTACGATCTATGGTGTAGATCGTTTCGGAATTTTGAGTTTCGCTATTTCACGATTTATGAAAACAAGGTTCTTCCCTTTTGGTTTCTCAGGTGTCGAAACGTCGTCCGGCAGTCATGTGTTCCCCGATGGATGGTCCCGACGAATTCAGGATTTCACGTATCATGATTTCCATGTTCCTGTGCAACTCGAAAGGGTTTTTAAACCCTAAGCACATTTTCCAGATCTGACGGTCACAAGGGTTCTCCTTTTTCCTGAACAGATCCTACGACTCCCACATTTTGGGTGTGGAGTCCTCTCTCCTTGTGGCCTGATGCCAACCCAGCTACGATTTCATAACACTGCTACACCTCCTGATCTTGTTAATATGGTCAAGTAACTCCTTGACAGTTAGGAGCATTCAAAGGTCCTAAATTGATCCTCCAAACACAATTTCTCCTCGAACCCTTGGTCCAAAGACCACTCAACTAGCCCATCTAGTCTCAGCGTCGAAACCTTGGCTTTGATACCATACTGTAAAACTTTTTCATTTGAAGCTGTAATGCTCCAATACCATACTGCAACACCCCATTTCCATCAGCCAGGTAGGCACTCCTTCGTGTAATAACAATCTCATGCTTAATTATATATATATATATATATGACATGCGTTTAAAACAGGTTAAACACATTTAAACTCAAAGTGAGCATAAGAATTATTGTTATTATAAATAATCAATGGATTTAACATTAATTCATATGCACAACAAAGTACATGATAATTATAAATACATAGACATGTAGTAACATAATTGAAACATCATCTGGTACTTATCTTTGAAAACGATGGTTATTCCACCAACCAGGTGAAGTCCTTCCACAAACCTCCAAGCCTTAGACCGCGCTTCTCATCAAACTCAGTAGTAGGTCACCCTCGATCTGGGACTAAGCTCCACCCCAAGGAAAGGAATCCTAGGCTAGGCTGAGGTTACAGGGAAAACACATGGGCACAAGGAAGGAATTCTCTCCCAGGAATCACTCATACTCACTGCCCACAAACACTCCTTCCCCACATGCATGTTCCACCCTAGGAGTATACACATTCTCTATCACCTAGACAGTCCTTCGGTTGCTAACCTCCCTTTCCTTGTGTTTTAGCAATAGGTCAGACCAAAATTCTCCAAGCTCTGCGGCAGCTACAGGGTTCCTTCTAGGAGCTCTCTCCTTCCTCAGTACACTCTCTCACCTGGAGAGAGTTGCTCACAGGTCAAGCAACTTGTTATTCCAACTTTAACCACCTGTCTCACCTGGAGAGAGTGTGGTACGACTGGCCAACAACCCACATAGGGTCAACACTACATTTCCACCATAGTCAATAGGAATTCAGACACAAAGACCCCTAGGCAGCAACTGACAGGTGCAACAACATAACCAGGCTTAGCAGGGACGGGACACTTCCATTTTCTCAATCCGGCAGCATGAGATAGACTCACGCTATGGTTCTCATGGATGCGTGATGATTTTTCTATGCAAGGGTTGACTCAGACTTAATGGTTCACAACTGAAGGGGTGTACCAACCTTCCTGAAGAAAATATAGACACCAGCCTTTTTGTTTCAAAGTGCACGAGGGTATCTCTTACAAAGGTCGGACGATTTCACACTCAGAGAGTCAGGTAGAATGGAGGAAGAACCCCCCAACACGACTCATCTCAGCCATTTTATTTTCATGCGCCTGGGTTGACACTTGTCATCCATGCAACTGCATGCATTCCTTTAGCATGCGTTTCTTCCATTCGGAAGTTGTTTGTCCTTCCAAAAGAACTTAGGATAAAGCATATTATTCACATGTCTTTTGAAATAATATTAAAATATTATTCCCAAGGACCTAAGCCCCTAGGCTCAACACTTAGTCCCTTTTCCCACCTTCCAGCCCCTAATCCCTTGCCCACTCTATGGAATCTTATTCCCCCATCACTCATTCATCGTGGTTGGTCTGCACGCGGCAGTGTTTATATTTTATTACTATTCTGCATAAATACAGGTACAAAATCAGGCTCTTGGCCTTCAACACTTAGGCTCTCTGGCCTAACAATTACATAATCCCACTATCTTATATAAGCTTGGTTCACCAGCCTATAAAAGATATTTACCATTCATTTCATAAATAAGATTTACAATAGGGCTCGGCCTTGGGGACGTTACAGGACCTGTGTTAATTTTTTGGGGGTCTAACAGATGCCCGAAGAGTCGATTTGACCCCTTTATTTAAACAATCCTAGACCGGGAGGTCGAGCACCTCGAGGAGGAAGAAGGGCGGTTGCATCAAGTGGTATCAGAGCCTAAATTTGTTCTGCAAATCATAGGCAAAGGAGACACAATGAAAGGAGATACTCTGATACCAATTGGTATAAGAGATAAAAAATTCATTTGTAGACAACAAGTGAAGGAGGAGACAGAAAGGGATACTCTATGTGTGATTTTTTTTAGAGTGTGAAGAATTTAGTAGACAGTTAGGTGGACTGTAAGATAAAAATTGAGATGCTCTTAGTTGGAGAGTAGACACCAGACAACCAAGTGGGATAAATTTAGAGAAGATGGCTATTGAAGGCCATAGGTGTGGTTAGGGAACATACCGAAGCATATATATGGATAAATAGCTCGAGGACACAAGAGAAGAGATGGAGAAGCCAATGTTGAAGATGCAGCAGTAAGCACAAGGAGGTTGGAAATATGAGTGGGCCTTGAAGACGAAAGAATGGTGGCCCATCCAACAGTTGTTTTCCAGGAGGGAAAGGCAGACATTGAGGAGGCGTCAGAGGCATAATGAAAACCTTAGTGACACATATGAACAAGTTTTCATTTCCAGACCGGAATATAGAAGAAGACTCAGTGATGAGGAGGAAGAAAGATCATCATAGGATCTCATAAAATTCCAAGTGGGAAGAAATGGACTTTCAAGTTGCCAGGTGGGCAATGGATAGAGATCACTTGAAGATATCATATACTGTGAAGAGGGAAATGCTAAAAGTTTAGATAGACAGGTTTTAAATCAGATGATATCAAGTGATCCCATTAACTTCCATGAGAGCAAAGGAGAAATCCCAATTTTCCAAGTGGCCAAGGGAGAAGAGATGAGACTTTCTGAAAGTCTCAGGAGCTCAGAAGTGAGTTCATATCAACAAGGAGTGTTGATAGATGAAGGTTCATATGGGATTATAGACCATGTGAATGAAGATGATGAGAAGTTACATACTTCTTCCATCATGGAGGGGGATCATAGATGTGTTCTTAGCATTGGAGGAATCGGGGTATTCCTACCAACTAGCCCAACAGAGGCCAATGCACATATTGAAGGTGTAGCAGAAGGATAAAGACAACAAATAGAGGCTTTCATGAAGGGAGAGGTGGTGCAGATACTGAATTCTGACCAAGAGGAGAAAGAAGAGCATTAAGCAAAATTGCTCAAATTTTTCAGCCAAGAAGTTGAATAGGAGATAACTGTAGAACTTGATCCTATAGAAGAAGAGGAAGCAAAAAACATGTATTTTGTTAATCTATGTGAAGAATTGGAAGCCCTAGAGAGAAGGCTAAATATTCATAGTAGGCATATCCAACAAGTTAAGTTGGATGAAGATGGAGGAACATACCAATCTAAGGATCAGTTGGGTGAAGATGGAATGGTACCAATAGGAGAACTGGTAGAAGCCAATCTGTCAGCAATAGAGATAGTTGAGAAGCATCTCAGTAGGGAGATTGTAGAAGGTGAATATGTAGAGAGGTGGAAATTTAGTGCCACAGGAGATGAATATAGCATGGGATATCAAGTTGATTTTCCCATTTATATGTATTAAGAGGAGAAAGTGCAACAGAGAAAATTGCCAAGGAGGAGCCAACCCATAGACCAATTGGATAGAGTAATAGAAGACATAAAGGAGATGATGGTGAGATCAGCAAAGGAGACTGTTAGTAGGAGGAAGTTGAATACAGGAGAACCTAAAAAAAAAACAGGGAAGTAGCAACAACAATAGTAGCATAGCATAGGAGCAGGAGGACAACTCCAAGAAGAATTTTTGGATCCAAGAGGATTTCAACAGAGATGGGGAGCTCATGAGTAGGAGCTCATGAATTTTTCACAACAATGGAGTATGATGCAGGAGCATCTTTCCACCTCAACAGATGCACCATCAAGCCATCACATAGGCATGCATTGGAGAAAGGGAGAGGCACCAACCCTCCCATTTTTAAATTTAAAATATGATCCTATACAGATTTATGTTGTAAGGTTGACTAAAGCCAAGCCATGTCTTTGTATAGGTAGTGGATAGGTTTTCCTTAATGGTTGAATGTAAGAAGGTCTAGATCTGATTCAGGTCTAGATATTCATTCATTGTAGTGATTCATAGGGATAAGGTGTCTTAACTAAGATAGTGATGGTACTAATGTGGTAGAGAGGATAAGCTTGAGGAACCCTCTTGTAAAAAAAGAGAACCAATAGAGGTAGAGTAGAGGAGAGATACCTAGTTGAGGTAGGAGTAGGAGGGGAGAAGAAATGAGACTCTGTTGTAGTCCAATCTCTGTACACATTTGTAAATAGGCATTCATATTAATACAAAGAATGAGGTTTTCCTTCATATGATATCCATTTGTGTTATCTGTGTCCTATGAATGATATCGGTGTGTGTTTATGTATCCGATATATGCTTGTGATACTTTTCATCTGCAGGACAAATAGAATTCCCTATCTTTGTGTTACTAAGAATTTTTGGGTTCTTTAGGCTCGTGCAAGGAGTGAACATGAGAGTAGCAAAACTCTGTGAGCTAATGAAAGGAGTGTGTATCTGGACTTTTTCAAGAGTTCATATGAGAGTGTGCTAGGAGGGAACACCAAAATTTTCACATATTGAGAAGGAGCCTCAAAGTTACTAAACACTATGGAGGAAATACTATGTAGAGTAAGCACATTGAGAGCTACTGAAACTCTGTAAACTCTTCCAAGAGCGAATTGAATAGGTACCAGGAATACATAGACCCACCACCTTCCGAAGTGTTGGAGAAGTTGAAGAAATACATAATTGTTGAATACCTTGTAAGCTCAACAAGGAGTGCATTGAGTAGGTGCAGAGAGCACTGGGTCAACACTTAGACAAGTGTTGAGAACATTTGAGGACTCAAAAAATTTCAAGTTGAGCGTAGGAAGTGAAAATTTTCAAGTTTGAAAGATTAGGAGGTGTAGCGTAAGATAAGACTGAAGTTATCAAGCTCATAGGAGAATGGTTCAAGGACCACAACCCTTGAACACTAAATATACTTCCAGAATTTGAGAGGAACTTTTGGCACAGGGGCAAAACTAGTGTTCAACACTACAACAACGCACCAAAAAAACCCTAACTACCGGCCCTTTTGGCAACACCTATAAAGAAGATGAAGTCTCACTCGAGGTAGAGGTAGGGGTGGTTGCAGGACTTGGGTGTTTGAAACCTTAGTTGGGACACAGATCTGTGATTATAATACTTAATAGAGAACTTAGAACTATTAGTTCATCATTATTTACCCAATATCTACTTTGTAGATAAAACAGAGCATTGCAACATTCACCTAGATCTAATGTATCTAAGCACTTAGCATAAATTAATGGATTAGATTTGGCAGATTCAAGCACTAAGCACATTCACCTATATTAGATCTAACATCCAGATTCATCATAATCACAAAGAATAAAAATATCTATCTATCTGTATCAAGCACTTATCAAATAACACATAAATACATCAAAACATCACATAGAGCAGAATAACACAATATTTATGTGGTTTACCCCCACCCTGGGGATACATCCACTAAATCTTCTTCTTTATTATCTTCAATCAGTCATCTACATGCACAGAGCCACAAAAACCCTACTCCACATAGGAAAGGATATTTGCGTGCACCTCGCCAAATCCTCCTTCCCCGAGCTAGGTCTAGCACAAAGCCTTTCATAGTCTATTACAATCACTTGCACTTAGCTCTACAAGTTTCTCACAATATGCATAGAGAATCTACCAATCATACCTGCACTTAGCACTTAGCTTATCGTCCTCACATCACATAGATGCCCCTTCTTACAATGATTAGACATTTATCTATACTTTAAAAAATAGGCCTAAACATGGGTAAACCCATGGGCTAACATCCCATACCCATTACATATTCCCAAATCCCAAAAAGGACCCAAAATGGGGCTGAGACCCAGTGATCTATGATTCATCTTGCTCTCCATCTTCGATAGGCTGTCAAAGTTCCAAAATAAGTCAAATTCACCAAGGATCTCCCAAAACTTGGTCAAGGGCCAACATGCCCCTGACACTAACCTGTGACTCATCCCAAGTCACTCTGGTCTGACTATCTCTGCTTCGAATGCCTCGATATTGGCTCAAGCTACTTCGACTTGTTGTTGTGCTACAACCTCCTATTTAGAGAAATCTTGTATGACTGCATCGTTGATAGGTCCCTCTAGACGTTGTTCAACTATAGTGACAACCTGCTCTAGTTCTGCTCCTTGGCCTTCTACCTCTGTAAACAATTGATATGCCTTGTCTTATATGGGTTGGAGCCTCTTAGTTACCTCCATAACTCTGCTTTGGATAGTATTTTTTTTTTTTTGTGCAGTGCATTGCTCTTGGGAGTGTTTCATTGTTTACACAGTTAACAGGGACTTTAGCTACGCCTGTATCTTTTCGGCTTGATACTTTGCCTCTTGGAGTTGAGACTCCAATGCCTTCTATTCCGGGTTCTCCATGAGTTGTTCATAGGTCTAGGCACTATGATCAATGCATTTCTTACATTCCAGAGTAAGATCCTTTAGCCTTTCAACTGCGCTCTGGGCAGTTGCTTCTCTTTGGTCTCTTACTTCTTGTGGGGTCTCAAGTATAGTGTGTAGCTTCAAATCTACTATGTGTTGCTATAGCTGTTGGATGGCTTCTCTGAGCTAGTTCACCTACTGTGTAACTTAGTCTTCTGCCTTGATTTATAATACTGTCACAAAGTGAAGGGCTCCATTGACCACTTCTTTTATTTCGAGTTTCTCTGGGAGAAATTGTTCCTTTTCTTGTTGGATTTGTTCTTTTTCTTCATCAAACTTCACTTGGAGAGCAATATTTTCCTGTTCTATAGCACTTTGTTTCTCTACAAGAATTCCTTGTACTTGTGTCAAAGCCTAGGTGGCTTGAGTTGTTTCTTTTTGTGCTTGTAGAAGACGAACTTCGACTGTATCGGCTAGGCAGTGGATTTGAGTTGGATCATCTCCCAATTCTAGTTCTCCCGACGTAGTGGAGACTATGTGGATGACCTATAGGGCCTGTTGTACCCCTCGAAGTTCAGTCTCAATTGTATCATACATATCCTCTTTCTTTGTTTCTTGTTTCTCTGTCATTTTTAGGGAAGTATCTTGCAAGGCCACCATGACC
>JASDQU010169948.1:0-21246 GCA_032191745.1 Picea mariana | reverse complement strand
ATGACAATGAGAGTCACCCGGCATGCACTACACAGAATATGAAACTGGAAAGATTAATAAACAAAAACAAAACCATTAACAAAATTACCAGCATGAATAAAGTCATTAACCTTTCCTCGCATGAAATGAACAAATCCAAGCTAAGTGTCCTTGAAAAAAATTTGAACTTCATTGTCTCCCCCTCCTCCATTCTGGTTGACAGTATCATTCGTTGCATAGAAGATAGTATAAAAATGCTACATGATGAAGATAAAGACAAGATTGTGTGGTTATCCTCTGAATATCAAAACCTTCAAGGAGAAATATCAGCAAAGAAGAATGCCTATCCCTAAGAAATATCATAAACAATGTAGACTTAGCAATACTTAGAGTGGGTAAAGGAGGAGCCATAGTGGTTATGAACTAGAACGATTATAACAAGAAAATGATCAAACACCTATCCCAAAGTGGTAGCTATAGAAATCTTTCTAGTAACCCTATTATGAATATTATAAGAGAGTTAAATAAATTTATCAATGAGTCGAGCTTAGACAAAATAAAAAAAAATTGATTGCTCCCCAGTAATGAGTTTACCCCTAGAATTTATGCTCTACCGAAAATTCACAAAAATAGAATTCCTCTCAAACCTATAGTTAATAAAATTGGCTCCCTACCTATCAGCTATCCAAACATGTAGCTAATATCCTTCTCCCCTTAGTATCCCATACAAACTCCTTCATAAAGGACTCAAACAAATTCATCAGTATTATCAGGAATGAGAAGTTGAAACCTGGAGACATCCTCATAAGCTTTGATGTTGTCTCCCTATTTGCAAAAATCCCCCTAGATGACGAAGTTCAAGTTGTCAAAGAAGTGATTGATCTAGAACCAAAAAAATTAGTCAAGGTCTTCCTCTGTTCCACATTCTTTAGCTATCAAGGAGAATTTTATGAACAAACTAGCGGCGTAGCAATGGGATATCCACTTTCTCCCATTGTAGCCAATATTTTCATGGAAAACTTTGAGAAGAAATCCCTAGACTATTATCCTATAAAACCATTAAGATGGAATATATTTTTTGATGATACCAATGTACTTTGGCCCCATGGAAAAGGAGCTAGATAAATTCTTCCAACATATTAATGAGATTTCAAAGGATATAAAATTCACAATGGAACTTGAAGAAAATGGTAGCATTCCATTTCTAGACATACTAATCAACATGAAAGAGGATGAGAACCTTAGACATGTGGTCTATAGAAAATGGACCCACACATAAAACTATCTCCATGTTATCTCGCATCATCACCCCACCCAAAAGTTAGGGGTTCTCAACACCTTAGCCACAAGGGCCATAAGAATCTTCGATGAACATCACCTAGAACATGAGGTCTATAGAAAATGGACCCACACAAAAAATTCATGCTAGCTCCCATCATCACCCCACCCAAAAGTTAGGGGTTCTCAACACATTATCCATAAGGTCCATAAGAATATTTGATGAAGAGCACCTAGAACATGAGAAATATCACCTCTCCAAAGTCTTTAAAAGCATAGGTTAGAAGGAAAAAGACATTAAGAATTGAATAAGGAAACCCTAGAAAAAGAAAGCAATAGACCTCATTCCTTGAACAACCAGAACCTTCATTTTACTGCCTACCTTCCTTACATCCAAGGAGACACTAATGGGATTGCAAAAGTCGTGAACAAAAAATAAATTAAGACCTATTTCAAACCACCTAAAACCATCAAACAGAAATGAGATATGTTAATGACAAGATTGACCGTCACAAATGTTAAGGAGTATACAAAATAGAGTGTTCTTGTGGAAAATGATACATAGGTGAAATTGGATGCTCCTTTCATATTAGGATTAAAGAACATGGAGTTGACATCAAGAATGAATGTACTTTCACCTCAAAATTAGTCGAGCATTCCCTTAAAACAAAACACCATGTACGCTTAGAAGACACCAAAATTATAGCAAAGGAAGATCACCTCTTTAAACAACAAATTAGGGAAGCAATTGAAATTATCAAGCATCCCAGTACCCTAAACAAAGACAATAGTCTAGAAATCAGTGAAAGTTGGATCCCTTTTCTCCAAGACAGAAGGAATAGGTAAGAAGTCTCAGGTTTTTTCTGGTATCACTTGTTTTTCTTTGTTCTTTGGTTGTTTATTGTCTAAGAGTTGTCCCCACCTCTCTCTTAGACCCCCTCTAGCTTTAATCCCTCCTTAGAATTTATTTTAGGATTAATAGTAGATTTTCCTAAATACATAATATTATCCTAAACTATTTACATTAATTGTCCCTTAAGATATTTTAATATTTGTAATTTCCCCATATTATTCCTTCTATTAGTAATCAATCCCTTTAATTTGATTAAAACTACCAATATTAAAATTATTAATACTATTACTAATTTTTAGAAACAAGGAATTTAACCTGCAGTACTAATATTCTAATAATAGTATATCTCTTAGAGTATTTTTACCGTACCCTTCCAAGTGACTCTTAAAAAACCCTAAATTTCAACGTTAATATCATTAATAGAGATCACACCTCAAAATTTTATTAATAAAAATTTATAAATATTAATAATTATTAATATCTAATTTTAATTATAATTTTCGGATTAACAATAGATTTTTCTTAACACATAATAACTCTATAAAACATTTTTCCAACCAACTCTTTAAAACCCTAAATTTCAACATTATTCTCATTAATAGAGATCACACCTAAAAATTTTATTAATAAATCTTTATAAATATTGATAATTATCAAACCCTAATTTTCATTAAAAAAATTAGGGTTCTAGACATTCGACTCTCATATTTCCCTCCCACTTTTGTATTTATTACTGCTCATCTCAATGGTTTTTCTTAAGCTTCTTGTCCTAAAGATGAATCCTGATATGGATCCAAAATGTTGACAGACAAATATAGACACTATGGTCTCTCCAAATATCTCTAAAATTAATTAAATTTATTATTAAGCCTCTCATGATCTTCCTTAGTGGTGGAATCTAATTTGTTAAGGGTTAATCTAGGGTCTAAGGTAGTTCTTTACATCACATTTTTTTTATGTCATTTCATTTCCCTTCATAAAATTATTAGATTATTAAATTAGGTTGGGTAATGGTACAATTTTCAACTTCTTTTTTATTTTTAAAAGAAAACACTAATGGAGTAGTAAACAATAAAATCACAAGGCATAGCTATAGTGCTAAAAGGACAAAAACACAAGTGTTACTCGTTTTGTAAGAGTTTTTTTATATTTGCTCATTCTTTGCATTTTTGAGGATCTAATGATGTTGGATGACGACAAGAGTACTTTCCAGAGGTTCAAACATTGTTTGGAAAAATATATCTTCTAATATTGAGGTATATTAATTTATGTTGCTACAATTAGCTGTTTTACTCTAAATCTGCCAATATCTAATTATTTAAATGACTTACATAGACGATATGTTAGTCCAAGTGTTTTCGTATTCCCTTTAGTGAAGGAGCTGCTTTCATTTCCCCTTTCCAAGTTTGAATTTCTAGTTTGTCCTTTTTATGGTCTCAGAAACTTTCGGGAAACCCTACTTCTAATTGGCTTAGGGTTGAATTTGTAGACATTACTATTTTTCTAGATGAAATTTGAAGATCATCTTTCAAAAATAAATCTAGAGTTTATGGGTCACATTGTTCTTTATACTTAAATATTTACATGTTTATATTATATTTAGTTCTCTACACACATTTATGTTACTAACATTCATTTTAGTTATATTTATGTTATTTTCTCTATAGTTGAAACGTTAGTAATTTACTCAATATATGAGATAAAATAAAATATTTGATTGATATAATGAATAAGAATGATGAATGGGCCTCGATTATAAATATAGACTATGGGATGATAATAAAATATAATAATAAACATTTATAAATAATTAATAAATAAATAAGTAAAAAGAAATGTCTCTTCATAAAGAAGCAAAGAGGCATCTCGTAGATTATATTTATAATTGAGGCCCATTCATCAATCTTATTCATAAATAATATTTTATTGATAGAATGAATAATAATGAGGAATGGGCCTCAATTATAAATATAGTCTATGGGATACCTCTTTGCCTCTTTATGAAGAGGTGTGTTTTTTTACTTATTTATTTATTAATTAATTATAAATTATTTTTATTATGTTTTATTGTCCCTATCTTATTTTTATATAAATATCATTTCCTTCCTCTTCAAAATTGCTTTGTCCTCAAAGCAAAGATATTACTTAAAAAATATCCCCAAGCCATTCGTCATGATCATTGTGTGTTTTCATCATTTGATAGCATTGTGTAGTCCAATACAAGAAAGAATAGAAACACAAGCTTCAAATGATCTAAAAAATACTCATGATGCACCTCTCCTTCATGGAAAACCTTATCCCCCATCTTCCTACATGCTCATGTTGAGAGTTGATACACTGCTTGCAGAATTCTCATATTCGTGCTAATTGTCAGTGAAGTCGCTAGTCGATTTTTGTTCACTTTTGTGGAAGTTGTTAGGTCATTCATGAATCTCTTTATATCCAAATTATCGGGAATACTCATGTTGTGGACCGAGGTTGAATGTGATGGTAACGTCCTGAGAAAAAACATGGTGTTGGTTGAAAATATGAAGGCCTTCCATAAGACTTTGTGTATGTAAGCCATTATTCTTGTATTGAAGAATGCATATCCATACTTCCCAGCGTCAATTTTTTCCAAAGTGTGACAATATATTTAATTGACATTGAATCATTGGTCTAGGGGTATATGGTTTTCTCCATTATCAAACATCTCTAAGGTATATTTTCTGAGATTTCGAAGATGATGTCATAGTTTAATGAATGACTTCCTATGTTTCCCATAAATTTTAGCACCCTCTTCATCTTCTCCAAAACTAAGAAGCTCTCTATCAAATTTCTTGTCAAGAATGCTCTCGAGAGAAACCTTTGTTTTGAGGAGCTCCTCTTATGTCTAGATGAAATAGTAGACATCCCTGTAATATAACCATGTTAAAAAACATTTCAACAATCTTGTTGAACCATTAGATCTCCTTGTTATCAAGTTTCTTTGCTAGGTTTAGGGTTGTGTGAGGACATATGAGAGGTATGTGATGTGCTAGTAATTTAGCCCATTTCCTATGGGATTTTATCATTGTCTACCCTAATCGAGACTCTAATATCCATACAAAAAATTGCACATCCTCATCTCCAAAATTTCCCATTTCACTTCTAGAGATGAGGTGCCTCTTCCATAGATAGTCCCTTGCAGTTTTGACATGTGATGAGAATGTGCAAATTTTATCTTTGGTAGGTGAGGTTACGGATAATGTAGAAAACATATTTACAAACCCACCCTAGTTCACCTCATTTTCATCATAAAAATCATTGGTTTCTTCATCTTCTTCTCCATATTCCCAATTGGATTTAGAGTCTTCATCTTCCTCTTAATTTTCCCAATTGGATTCAAAATATTCATCTCCTAAGTTGTTGGAGGCTATCATTAGTTTTTCTCAATCACCCAGCTCGGAACTTGATTCAAATATACCCTCCATTTTGTTGACCCAGATGATGACTCTTCTAGGGTCCTTACCATAATATTTGGGTAATTATTCTTTAAATTTTTTATAATCTCTATCTTGAAATCTTGAGTTATGCATATTGCCTAAAAAATTACTTGTGGTGCTTCTTGATATATTTGATCACTTGTATTTTTTGATTTTGGATTTTGTGGTGGTCTTCAGTAGGATAAGGATTTTGCAAATAATGTGTCTACCCTTTTGGTTAGTTGGTTGATTCTTTCATTATGATTATTAATCATCATCATTGTTTCATTCATGTCGTAATTTATTATTTTTAATAGGGTGTACCATCGTTTCTCATACTCCTCTATTAACATGTCAATTTTGTCTTCCTTTTCTATTAATTTGTCGATTTTATCTCTTAATTCTTGTTATGCTTCTACTAACTCTTTTTTTCCTTCTCCTAAATATTTTTATCCCTTCTCAACATTACCATAACTCTTTATATCCCTTCTCAACATTAACGAGACAATGCCTTATGTTGTTGACTTCATCTCTACATCAGCTAACATTTGCATGTAGTTCTTCATTGCTAACCATCTTGAAGTTAGATTTGGCCTTTTTTTGCAGAACCCACTTTTAATTCACTTTATAAAGGGTATATAAAAATTTGAATTTTTATATATAATGTATATTTTTACCGAGCTAGTAAAAAAAATTTGATCGAGTCGATAAAAAAAAAAATAGTAAGTCAATAAAAAAATTACAGATGGGTAAAAAAGAATTATGAGTGGTTTAAGAAATACCATGGGACAAAACCATGGGATCTAATACCAATGTAGCAGAAACATTCGGTAATTTACTCAATATATGAAATAAAATAAAATATTTGACTAATGGGATGAATAGGAATGATGAATGGGCTCTTATTATAAATATAGTCTATGAGATGCCTCTTTATGAAGAGGTGTGTCTTTTTACTTATTTATTTATTAATTTTTTATAAATGTTTGCTATTATATTTTATTATCCATATCTTATTTTCATATACATAAAATTCTCATTGGGTAATTGGGATGAATAAACTAATTGATGGAAGATGCTTAACCACTTGAATGAACAAGTGTTATTGTAGTAACAATGTCTTTGTTGATGAAGGGTCACACTAGTACTAATTATGATATTGGTGTCACATCTGATTTTCATAGGGGTATCAAAGATAGAAGGAAGAAACAAATCAACATAGAAGGAGGATGGAGGCGAACTGTGGAAACCCTAGCTGCAGTCCTCTATGGTTCCCCCACTCACCGTCAGCAACTTTTGGGTTTTTTCATTCCTGTTGGTTTTCAGTCAGAGGTTGGATTTCCCAACAACGACTAACCTCTTTTCGATGGTTATGGAGGAAGGTGAAGATTTTATTGATTATTCAGCGGATCCAATGGAAGGTCATAGTATATGGGCCTCACCAGTTGTTACCTCAAACTTCAGTGGGTCTGGATCAAAAACCCAAGGAGGTGGATTTCGGAAGGAGTGGAAGCCCAGTGGCTCGGTGTTAGGAATGACCTCCTTTGCATATCGAGTGTTGTTTTCGCCCCTCCACTCGAACCTCAGGATTTTGGTTCGGATAGGGGTTGGGATGGAGGTTTGGTATTACACCATGTCAGTTTAGGGGACCAACATCTTTGGACCACAGGGGTGATGTCGGTTTCCCCCTAGTAGGAAAATTCATTTCCCCCCCCCACACTACATTTCCTTACAGATTCTTCTTCAGTCTCATGTGGGTAATTTTCCCCTTCCTTTGTACTAGGCCATACCCTCAACAGCCTAGCATGGACAAGAAATTGTTGAAATCTGTGAGGAGGTTCTTTTCTCTTCTACAACCATTGTCCCTTATCAAAACCCTTATTTTGGTGTTGGTGAGGAGTCTTTTGTGCCTCCTTTAGGGTTTGCAGAGTCCTTTTTGTCGACTCTAGAGGATTTTCCATCAGCGAATGGGATTGAGGAGAGGGTGAACCATTTAGAACCCGAGGTGGAGAGGTCAGCTCCGGAAGCAAGAGGGGAAGGTAGGGGAAACAACTTCAAACAGTTAGAGTGACGAGGGAAGAACAAAGGCATAAAATTGGAAGGGACATCAATCAAATTGATATTAGGGAAATATATTACTATGTCGCGGGTGGTGGATATTGAAAATAAAATGGTGGTAGGGAAGGCATGAGGGATACATTTCAGCATCAAGACTTTAGAGGATTGGGTGGGAAACTCATGGCTCAATGTATCCTCCACTCTGCCTAAGGTAACTAATTTGTCAAGAGGATGGATTTTGTTTAAATTTGAAAATAAGGATAATGCAGATATGGTTCTTAAGAAACCCTAGAGTATAGAATCAACTCCACTATTGTTAACAAAATGGACCCCCCTTTTTTATGTGAGTAGGAGAAAATGAATTTTATTTTGATTTGGGTTAGGATGCTTGGGCTACCAGCTAAATTCTACATAGAGCTTAGTTTCAAGGATATAGGGAATGATATGGGAACCTTCTTGGATTATAACATGTCATTCTGCAACACCGAAAAAATGTCAGTAGCCAAAATTCTTGTATCCTTGAATATCCGTGCAGGTCTAGAAAAAGAAATGGAGTTGATTATGGGAGACAAACACTTCCATCAAAATCTAGATTATGAGGGAATTCCTTTCAGATGTCGGAGGTTCCATAATCATGGTCATAATTCCATCCATTGTCTTTTATCCTTCAAGGGCCATGGGAAAGGATTGCGACCGAATCAACAAAGGAAAAGGGTGGCCTCGCAAACAAATATGGACTCATTCCCTCCTTCAGGAAAACAGGGTAAGGAAAAATCGGCCAGAGGTATTTGTGATAATAAGAGGAATTATGAGGATCTAAATCTAGGGATCTCTCATAGTTTACAGCAGTAGAACAAGGGGAAAAGGTAGAGCAACTCATGGTCAGAGTGTTGATATTTTACTTATGCAACTAACAGTTACAGTTCTTCTTTGTTATTACAAGCATTTATCACATTAACTACATATATAAGATCAATGAAAGAGAGGAAATCAAATAAACAAGATAGACAGAAAGATTATCCTGGGAAACCCTCTAAAGGAAGAAAACCCACCAAACTTCCTCAATATATATTAGCCAACTAAGAACAATGCATCTCTCCAAGAGAGAACTAACAATGAAGAAGATCCTCCTCTAACCCTCCACTAGGAAAGGGTAGCACACCACTTACCAAGGTGTATCCAAGAGATAAAACAAACCCCTCATCAACGTCACACCTTGTTGTAGTAGTAGTTCCTCCAAGACTTGCGCACTTCTTCATAGTTGTAGAGATAGTGTGTGAGTGTCCAAGTGAGGTGCTAGCCTCCCTTATAAAAAGTAGTTTGGCCTCCCTAAATTAGGTCTGGGTTGACCTGTCACTTTACCCTTTTAATTTACATTTAATTGTCAAGGCAAAATAGCACCTAATTAACAAATATAATATAATAATATTCTTTAGGGTTTGTCTTGGTCAAATACAATAAGGATATCTTCCAAACCTACTCAATCTTCAACACTCCCTCTTAGCAAGGAAGATATTCTTCTTGTCACGGTCATCATCGCTCCTTTTGTGCTTATGCATACTTGGTCATTGTCTTGTTGTCAATCACATATATATATATATATATATATATATATATATATATATATGAAGTTATGCACTTTCAACATCCTTTCGTACTAGAGTAACATATCATCATGCGTTGGAGTACTAACTTGCACTGGGGTAGCAAACCAACCTGCGTTGGAGTTACCAACCTACGTTAGGGTAGCATACCATCCTGTGTTGTAGTTACCAACCTGTGTTGGGGTAGCGTACCAACCTACATTAGAGTTACCAACCTACGATGGGGTAGCGTACCACCCTACGTTGGGGTTACTAGCTTGTGCTGGGGTAGTGTACCAGCCTATGTTGGAGTTACCAACCTATGTTGGGGTAGCATAATAGCCTACGATGGGGTTACCAATGTACACATGGGTAGCGTGTTAAATTTAGAGATGATATTAATTTCTTTTCAATTTACTAGACAATAATAGCATAAGCAAGATCACTGAGAGAAACACAATCACAAGGTACACAACATTTTGTCCTGGGAAACCCTCATGGGGGAGAAAACCCAGCAAAAACTTCCTTAATATAGATTTCCAATACAATGCCAAGATAAAATACCAAACACAAGAGAATATCCAACAATTAGCAATGTGCCTCTCTCTTCTCCTTCCAGCAACTGCAGCTTCCTTCAAACTTGCGCACTAGATGAGTGACTTGAGTGAGTGAATGAGGCATTGTCCTCTCTTATTTATACTAGTTTGCAGGTGCTAGGGATGTCTCTCTTCACCAAGCTGGGTCGACTTCTTCACTTACTGGCTAAAACCACTTTAATTAGCCCTGGGGGCTGACTTCTCAATTAGAATGATATAATTAAGGTTTGACCAATCCACAAAAGGGGATTTGGTCATACATGAGTCCCGACATGATCAATCCACAAAAGGGAATTGATCTATAAGAAAATGACTCAATAATAAATAGAATATTCTTCACATTTACAATATTTCAACACTCCCCCTTAACAAGAAGGGTATTCTACAATACAACACCATTAGGAGAGAGAGAGGGAAACAACATCATCATCGTCTTGAACACTGACTAGCATATCTATAAATCATTGGAAGTTTTTCTCATCATCAACAACATCATCATTCATAGCATGGAGCTGGAGGATCATCATCATCTACATCAACATCAATTAGTACAATACTAATATAGCATCATTAATCAGTACAGGACTGATACAACATCTTCAACATGAAGCTGAAGTAGTAACATCATCATCATCTTCAGCATGAAGTTGAAGTAGCAACATCATCATCATCATCTTCAGCATGAAGCTGAAGTGGCAACATCATCATCATCTTCAGCATGAAGCTGAAGTAGCAACATCATCATCATCTTCAGCATGAAACTGAAGTAGCAACATCATCATCATCTTCAGCATGAAGTTGAAGTAGAAACATCATCATCATCTTCAGCATGAAGTTGAAGTGGAAACATCACCAACACGAGGTTGGTACACCAACATCAACAACACGAGCTTGGTACAACTTCATCAACAGCACAAGGCAGGTACAACATCATCAACAGCATAAGGTTGAGATAACAACATCATCAACATGATTTTAAGATAACAACATCATCAAAACAAGGTTGAGATAACAACATCATCAATATCATCAGCACGAGGCTGAGATAACATCCATCAAAATCATATGGAAACAGAATGAGGCAGGAGCAACAACATTTTGTGGTACTTTGACAGCCCCTGGGGAACTTCCCATGAATCATAAGATTCTCTAGGATATAAAATCCTAACGGAGCTACCACATGGTGCTCTGACAGACTGTCCTTATCGGACCTTCAGTATCTTCCCAAGAATCATAAGATTCCATAGGATTATAAAAATCCTAATGGAACTACCACTACTGACCACATATCGCATATACATGCACGGGTACTCTGACAAACCATCCTTACTGGACCTTCAGGATCTGTCCAGGGATGGTCATTCCCCTAGGATATAAAATCCTAACTAAGTTACCTGCTCTTGGTCAGGATACCATAGTATCATCAACATCACTCCTCCTTTTGAGGGAGGTCCTTTCGGACTATAAAAATCTTGTCTCGAAAGTATTTAAACTTTACATGAGACAGAGTCTTGGTCCACACATTTGCAACCTGCTCATTTGTGCCAACATATTGGAGCTTTATAGCTTCTCTCTACATCATATCATGAATATAGTGATATCGGATCTATGTGCTTCGACTTATCATGGAACACAGAGTTCTCCGTCATTTTTTTATGCAACTCTTCTTATCATATAGAATCACGGTTGCTTCCATCTCCAAATAAAATAGACCTGTCAACAACTTTTGAATCCATATGGATTCACAACTAGCGGAACGTGCAGCAATGTATTCTGCTTATGTCGGGATGAGAGAAATATTGGATTACTTCCTACTCTGCCATGAATTCATGGCTGACCCCAGACTGAAACAACATCCTGAAGTGCTATTTCTGTGAGAAACACTTCCAACCCAATATGAATCAGTATAACCAACCAGTCTGAAGTCATGATCTCCTTTATCACAGAGACCAAATTCCAACGTACCCTTAAGGTATCTCATCACATGTTTTGCAACAACAAGGTGAACACGACTGGGCTCTACCAGATACTGACTCAAGGTGTTCACAGCAAAACATATATGTTTCCCGGTATTAGTCAGTTACATCAAAGATCCAATGATCTATCTGTACAATGAAGCATCAACCAATTCTGACGAAGTATCAACCAGGAGCTTCAACTTTGTTTCCATGGGTGTGTTCGTCGATTTACATTCCAACATGTCAAACCTCTTCAGTATTTCTATTGCATACTTCCCTTGGTTAAGGAATATCTTCTCTAGGCTCTGCCAAACTTCAAGACCTAATAAATAATGCATTAGGTCTTTCATCTCAAACTTTGTAGTGAGCTTCTTCTTGCAATCTGTGATGAGATTTTCTACAACTGTCAAGAATACATCACCTACATAAAGTATCAACATCATTGTCTCATCATTCATAACCTTGAAGTAAAGGTTAGAATCAAATTTAATCTTAGTAAATCCCAAGCTCATCAGGAAACTATTAATTCTGCCATACCAAGCTCTAGGATCTTGTTTTAATCCGTATAGATCTTTCTTCAATATGCAGATGTGAGCCTTTCTATCTTCAACTTCAAATGAAATTTTTCACATCACATTGTACCATCTTGATACTCTTTCTTCAACTCCAAATTAATATGTACAATCATGTGCTACCTCTATGTGTTTTCTACAAAGCACTATCTATCTCACTACCTGAGAGTATGTCCTCTACTCTCTCTGCAATTGTTGCTATCGAACTGGGACTCTGTACCTGCAGTTGCTCTGAAGCTAAGAATGGATGCTCCATTATCATTGCTACTGATGAAATCTGAGAGTAACTCCTCTACTTCATCATGGAAACAACTTCATCTGAATTGAGAGTGGTTCAATAACTGATACTGAAGGTAGTTCTTCTTCTTTCATCGAGGTAACTCTATTTTCTATTGTATTCATGTCTTCATGAACCAACTAATGTACTACACCAACTGGAACTGGATATAACTCAATCTCAAATATGGGGATTCCTCCCCTAGAATCTCATACTTTCATGGTTTTTTTGGTTGTCTTCATGAATACTAGAACTATTTCTTCAATTTACTGGAGTAAGTGTCTCGTCATAGTCTTCTCCCTTTTGTTGGGAGAATCCTCTGGACACAATTCAGTCTTTGTACATCTGCAACATGCTTGATATGTTAGATCAATCTTGGAAGTCAACATTGACTACCCTTATAGTCTCACGAAAAAATCCATATCCCAGTTTTTTTGACTGGCCTCCTTCTCTGTCACTGAAACAAGGGAATCTTTCCAGGATATTTCATATCTCCTAGAAGTCTCTAAATTTATGATCTAATCTTCTCATGGCATATGTCTCCCAGTCTTGGAAGATGTCTCTTCATCTTATCCTTTCTGAGATCATGATTACTATGTTCTTGATTTATTTTGAGTCTACAAGGACTTCATAGTCTCTACAAGGTATACTTGGTGTTGAATACCAGGTCTTAATATGAAAAATTGAGTCAGACTTCAAATGAATTCTGCTTCCTGTCAAGGTGGCTTCATTATCCTTTGAACAAGTCTATTGTGAGTTTGTGCTCTAATGTATGGTCATCTTTGGAGCCTTCTACTCCTTATAATCAATATCCATATAAGATACTCTAGATCAAAAAAATAGCTTATTCTTCATCTTCTTTGGTACATGAGTGTTTATGGTAATGTGCATAGTATGCTTCATGTCTCATCTAATTTGTTTCCTTCTGCAACTTTCACTATAGCTTCCTCAGGGTTATCACCTGTGACCTGAAACAAGGTCAACAAAACAACAAGCAAGAATAATACTCTTTTGATAATAGTAATAAAACAATAGCACAAATAATCGTCACAGTAGCTCCTTTAGAGCTATCACTTGTGACCTTCCTGAAACAAAGATCAAAAGTAAGAAATACAATACAAAATGAGATCAACACTCTTCTAGTGTTGTGATCAACATTCCTCCATGGTAACCTGGAACCAACACTAGAAGTTTCTCCTAGAGGAGATGCTAGTTGTATCTAGTAATAAGCATTTATCTCAATATGCTCACGTGCTACCAAGTATAATACTTTTCAAAGATTGATACCTCGACTATAGTGTTTACTTGTAATGAGGTAGTTATCAAACGTGTCATGTTTAACTTTGAATCTTATCAACTTAATCAATCAAACCTGGAACCTAGAGTCTTTTCCTCAAGAATGAGTGTGTTGCTTTTCTTTCAAGTCTCCTTAACTCAAGATGATAAGTGCTTTCTTCAACATGTCCTCTGTACTAAGACAATATGTTATCTTGACAGAAGTATAAGTTAGAGAATAAAATCTAATCTCAATCTAATACCTTGACTTTAATTTTTTACCAAGGGTTAGTATGATAGTCATAAATTCAAAATACAACCTAGATGTCAAGATAATGTCATAACGAATAGATGCATATAAAATTATCAAACCTGAGGTGCATTATTCCTCTGAATGTGTTGGATCTGAGATCCTTCTAGATCTATGACAAAAGATCATTTCTCCTGCAAGTACCCTTTAGAATAATAATTCATTTTAAACATATGTAAGTACATACCTCTGATAGTATATTTTTAGGGTAAGGTGCACTAGGACAACAATCCCAACACTTCACAAAAACTTGCATTGCAACTGGTACTGCAGCTGGTGTTGCAATTGGCATGAACGAATTGGCACTGCAACAGCAACTGCAACTGCAACTGATACTGCAACTTAGGGTTTTTATGAGGAAACCCTGATTTTATAAACTTCAATTTTTTGAATTCTAATCCAGGGACTAGATGCGTTGGGATGAGGCGAGTAGGCTGGAGCAGTCTGTTTTCAAAAAATCCAAATTTTACCCCTTGAAACTGAGCCTGCACAAATATGGACTGGTACTTCTGGTACTAGTTCTAGTTTCCTCATTTTCTGGTATTCTGCTACCAACCAAAACTAGGGTTTCACTTTTTGGAGGTTCTGGCCACTGAAAAGGTGTGCTCAAGCTACCAATCAGTTCGCCAGGATAGGGCACACTTCCATAGATGTTTTTTAGGTTGAAATTCCCTTCCAAAAAAAATCCCTAATTTTCTTGTACGGCAACAGTGACATTTTTTGTTACCCAGTGAAAGGTGTTATATTCATTCAAGCTCTGATGCCATGTTACATTTAGAGCTTCTATTAAGTTGTTTTCAATTTACTAGACAATAATAACATAAGCATGATAACTGAGAGAAACACAATCACAAGGTACATAGCATTTTATCCTGGGAAACCCTCATGGGGGAGAAAACCTAGCAAAAACTTCCTTAATATAGATTTCCAATAAAATTCCAAGATAAAAGACCAAACAAAAAATAATATCTGACACTGATCAATGCGCCTCTCTCTTATCCTTCCGGTAATTGCATCTTCCTTCAAACTTTCACACTAGATGAGTGACTTGAATGAGTGAATGAGTCGTTGTCCTCTCTTATTTATACAAACTGGCAGGCGTTAGGGATGTGTCTCTTCACCAAGTTGGACCGACTTATTCACTTAGTGGCTAAAACCACTTTAATTATCCCTGGGGGATGACTTCTCAATTAGCATGATATAATTAGGGTTTAACCAATCCACAAAAGGGGATTTGGTCATACATAAGTCCTGACACGATCAATCCACAAAAGGGGATTGATCTATAAGCAAATGACTAAATAATAAATAGAATATTCTTCACATTTACAATATTTCAACATAGCGTACTAGCCTATGTTGGGGTTACCAACCTGCGTTGGGGTAGCATGCCAGCCTGCGTTGGATTTACCAACCTACATTGGGGTAGATTTCCTCTACTGGGAATCTCATCACAACCCGCTATTGGGGATCACATCACTTCCTGCTATTGGGGAACATATCACTTCCCGCTATTGGGGAACACATCACTCCCTCTCATGAGGGAAAATACTTCTGGACCACATCAAGCTCATCTCAAAAGTATTCAAAATTCTTTCTTGACAGAGGCTTAGTCAACACTTCTAGTACCTGCTCGTCGGTAGGAACATATTGGAACTTTACATCTCCCTTTTGTATCATCTCTCAGATACAATGGTACTTGATATCGATATTCCTGGACTTGTCATGACACAATGGGTTCACTGACAACTTTATGCAGCTATGGTTGTCATAAAATATACAGGTTTCATCCAACTCGATATCAAACAATTATGCAATCAAATTATGAAGCCACACTGCTTCGCCACAAGCTTACCATGTTGCCACATACTATGCCTCTGCGGAACTGAGTGTCATATAGGTCTTCTTCTCACTGCGTCACAAGATCATATTTGATCCCATACTAAAGCAGTATCTGGATGTACTTTTCTAGTCTGTAACGTTGTCTGCCCAATCTAAATCTACAATCTTATCTCACACTCCGAGATATATCTAGGTCCATAATCGATCGTACCCTTTAGGTACCTCGTCACATGTTTTTCCATAGTTTGGTGAACATGTCTTTCACCGAAAAACATATATTTTTCCTCGTCTTCTTCGAACCAAATTTTCACTTCACAATGTACCAACTTGGTACACTTCCTCAGCTACAACACAATTAGCAAAATCATGTGTTGGCTCTATGTGATTTTTGCAAAGAATTATCTGTCTCATTATCTAAGAGTATGTCCTCTACTCTCTCTGCAATTTGTTCCTTCTAGAACTGGGACTCTGCACCTACAGCTACTTTTTTCGTAACTCATAATGACTGGTCCATTCTCACTGTAGCTACTGAACTCTAAGAGTATCTCCTCTAATCCATCATGGTGTTAAGTTTTTACTATTGTTATCAGGTTATTTCCAAATTGCTTGAGCATTCAATGCATTTCCAAAACAACAATATAAAGAGGATCATTGAAAGAAACACAATCATAAGGTACACATCATTTTATCCTGGGAAACCCTCATGGAGAAGAAAACCCAGCAAATATTCCTCAATAATAGATTGCTAGTACAATGCCAATATTAAGACCAAAACACCAAAGACATACCAAGACCAAGCATGAGCCTCTCTTCTCCTTCGTTAGAATTTTTCCTGCAACTGCAACTGTCTTCAAGATATGTGCACTAGATGAGTGAGTGAGTATGTTCAAATGAGACACCAAACTCACAAATAAATACAAGTTTTGAGGTGGTGCTAGGGTTGTGACTCTTCACTTGGTGGAGCCGACTTCTCCTAGAAGTGGCTAAAACCACTTTACAATTACTAGGGGTCGACTTTACTAATACCACCATACAAATACATGTTGACCAATCCACAAAAGGGGATTTGATCTTATACAAGAACCGACTTGATTAATCCATAAAAGGGTATTTTATCTATACAATAATGACTCAAATATAAGTAGAATATTCTTCGAAGTTACAATAATTCAACATACGGAAAAAACTTCATCTGAAACTGAAAGTGGCTCAATAACGGACACTGAGGGTAGTTTATCCTATTTCTATGGAGGTAACTCAATATTTTATTGTAGTCATGTCTCCATGGCCCGACTAATGTGTTGCACCAACTGACACTGGAGATAAGTCAATCTCAAATACATGGATTTTCATACCTTCTTCCTCTGAATCTCATATTGTGTCGGCTTATTTTAATGAATCATTTTTGTTCTATATATACTTCTTCTAATTACTGGAGCAAGTGTCTCGTCGTAGTCTCCTCCCTCTTGCTAGGAGAATCCTTTGGAAACAAATCAGGCTTTGTACATCTCTATGAATGGTCCTGGGGAGGTTTCTCCTCCTTATGGATCATGAGAGATGACTCCCTTTGAAATCTATCTCCTTCTAAGTTGTTACTTGGTGGGGCCTCTTGTCTCACCACTAGTGGAGCCATATTCTCCTCGTGATATGGCTCGTCAATATTATATCACTTTGAATCTTGAAAAGTGTCACGATACCATACTGGTCTCTTCCTGGTTACTGCAATGATTTTGAGTAGGCCCTTATGGCTCTACTAACTCTTCTTGATGATCCGAAGAGTTATCAACTACACTAGAGGGATTTGTTTTGTCATCTTTGGAGCCTTCTACTCCTCATGATCTGTCTCCATATGAGATGTTTTGTATCTAGCAAAATTAGCTTCTTCTTCTTCTTCAGTACATGGATGTATATGGTCATGTATACAACTTGGATAGTATGTTCCATGTCTCATCAAATATGTTGCCTCCTACAACCGTCGCTATATCTCTCTCAAGGTTATCACCTATGACCTTCCCAAAACAAGAACAACAAGGGGGAAATAGTAGACAAGAATAATACTCTTTATAATAATAATAAAAACAATAGTGAGAACAATCTTCACAATAGCTCCTTTAAATATATCACTTGTGACCTTCCTAAAACAAGAGCCAAAAGTAAGAAATACAATAATGATAAATGAGAGAAACACTCTTCTAGTGTTGTGATAAATCATTCATCCATGTTAACCTGGAAACAAAACAAGAAGTTTCTCCTAGAGGAGATGTTAGTTATATCTGGTAAATAATAAGCATTTATCTCAATAGTGCTCACATGCTACCAAGTGTTCAATAATAAAAAAATTCAAAGATTTTTATCACAACTATAGTGTTTACTTGTAATGTGGAAGTTATAAAACTTGATATAAGAAAATTTGAATCTTATCAATTTAATAAATCAAACCTGGAATGTGGAGTCTTGTACTCAAGAATGAGTGTGTTGATTTTCTTCCGACTCTCCTACACTCAATATGACAAGTATTCTCTTCAATGTGTCCCTGTACTTGAGACAATATGCTTTCTAGATAGAAATTTGAGTTAGAGAATATAGTGCAAATAAACTTTAAAGCGTCAACCTTAATCAATCCAAGACTTTGACTAAAGTTAGTTTCTAACTTTAACTTTGAATAGAGGTTAGTATGATAATCATAACTTCAAAAGATCAAAATACAACCTAGATGTTCATAAGATCACAATAATTCCATAACAAATAGAGGCATATCAAAATAATCAAACCTGGGATGCATTGCTCCTTTGAATATGTTGGATATGAGATCCTTCTGGATCTACGATTGTTATTTGAACAAAAGATCCCTTCTCCTACAAATACCCTTAGGCTAATGATACAATTTAAATATAACTAAGTACATACCTATGATAGTATCGATAGGTAGTGGCACCATTCGGTAGCAGTGGCAAGAAATAACGAATCTTTAAAACTTCAAAGGTGCTTCAATTTGTAATTTAAAGGTAGATGTAGATTTTCTAGGGTAAGGTGCACTAGGACAATCAAAAATCGGTCCCAACACTTCATATAGACTTTCACTGCAACTGGTGTTGCAACTGGCACAACAACTGGCATGAAGGAACTAGCACGAAGGAACTGCAACTGGAATTGCATCTGATACTACAACTGCAACTTCAATTGATACTGCAACTACAACTTAGGGTTTTATGAGGAAACCCTAATTTCTCAAAACTTCAAATTTTGGAATTTTGATCCAGGGAATAAATGTGGCCTCCTAGGGTGAGCTCCTAGGTGATTTTAGTTTCACCAACGTCCTCCAACAAAGGTAAAAACATCACTCTTAGCATTTATGCAAAAACCCTAATTCTGCAGCAGTTGTAACACTGAAAACTGAATTTTGGAAAAGGTGCGTTGAGGCTAGCCACTTATTTATAAATTGTGAGTTGGTCTCTTTCAAGCTTGCTCTGATACCATGTTGATATTTTACTTATGCAGCTAAAAGTTACAGTTCTTCTTTATTATTACAATCATTTATCACATTAACTGCATATATAAGATCACTAAAAGATAGGCAATCACATAAACAAGATAGACAAAAATATTATCCTGGGAAATCTTTCAAGGGAAGAAAATCCAGGAAACTTCCTCAATATATATTAGCCAACCAAGAACAATGTCTCTCTCCAAGAGATAACTAACAAGCCGAAGATCCTCCTCTATACCTTCACTGGGAAAGGGTAGTGCACCACTTAACCAAGATGTATCCAAGAGATAGACCAAAATCCTCATCAACGTCACACCTAGTTGCAGTAGCAGTTCCTCCAAGACTTTCACACTTCTTTATATTTGTAGAGCTAGTGTGTGAGTGTCCAAGTGAAGCGCTATCCTTCCTTATAAATAGTATTTTGGCCTCCCTAAATTAGGTCTGGGCTGACCTGCCACTTTACCCTTTTAATTTACATTTAATTGTCAAGGCACAATAGGGCCAACTTTTACAAAGGAACAATAGGGCCTAATTAACAAATATAATATAATAATATTCTTTAGGTTTTGTCTTGGTCAAACACAATAAGGATATCTTTCGGAGCTACTCAATCTTCAACATGGAGGACGGGTGTTAGACTCCCAGGCTACTCTGCAAGGAATTTCTTCTCATTTTGGTATGATCCTTTCCCCCCCTCCTGTTAGAAATGTTTTAGTAAATTCATTATCTCTCCTAGGAAAGGATTAGATGGATTCACTCAAAAACCTCCATTTTCCCCCAATGGATTTAAGCCAATCTAGTTATACCCCACATGGCCCTCTAATTGCAAATTGTCTCCACCACAAACTCCAAAACCCAACCCCTCTCACATATCACCCTGAGATCAATGATTCATCTATGGATATGTCCTTAGACTCAGAAGGAGCGTTTTATCAAATTTGAAGCAGATCTATGTCTGGACCCCTGTATCCATAAGTTCTAGGGAAAATCCCTTTGCATAGTGAAGGGAAAAAATGATGGGGACTGAAATCCCATATTGTTAAAGCTCAGAATAGATATTTGGTGGATATTGTTGCAGGAAAACCATTTTCGATTTTGGGGGCACTTAGAACATAGAATGCCCCTGGGGGGGTTCCCTAATGAAAATCCTCTCATTCAACTATAGGGGGGTATCGGCCCTTCCAAAAAATCATCTCTCCACAAGCTGGTGGATTGTAACCAATCGGATATCATTCTCCTCTAAGAAACTATGGGGGGAGGAGTGATAATTATTCCCTGGCTAGAATCTAGCCTCAAAGGTTGGAACTTTCTAGGGGAAGATGTTAGAGGTCGCTCTCGTGGATTGGAAATTGGGTGGAATACCATCAAAATAAAGCTGAAGAATTCTTGGGGTTCTGAATCAAGCTTGAGCATCAATATTCTATTGGAAGACTTAGGAATGGAATTATTAGTTTTAAATGTATATGGCCCATACCAGGATCGATTTCCCTTTTGGGAAGCCTTTGTGCAGAAATACTTTCTGAACAATGAAAGGTTGGTGATAGGAGGAGACCTTAACTTTTCTTTGGGAAGAAGTGAAATCTGGGAGCTCGTGGATATACCAGACCTTTATCGGATTTATTCTCACACCTGTTGAGACAAAAAAAAATTGATAGATATCCCTGTAGAAAATCCAGGTCCTATCAGCAGTCTTCTTGGTCTGTCTTTGACCAAGCTAAGACACTAAGTTTCTCTG